>JAQFZN010002645.1:0-10841 GCA_034687075.1 Geophilus carpophagus | reverse complement strand
CTGCTTTTTTCGATTCAACAATTAGGCATTGTCTAAATTTATAGTGTAACAGAAAACTAAACATGCGCAAGCAGAGACAATAAATTAGAAATTACACTACACCTTATAATCATAAATACATAATTTATACAGGAAAACTGTTGTGCAAACTATCTATTGTCACTATTATGAACTAAAAGACGAATTAAAAAAAATTAGAGCAAAGGTCACAGAAACGAAAAGAGATTTAGAAGAAACATAAATATTGAGAAGTGCTGATGTTAGCTATTTTGCAGATGATTTTTTAAACCAAAAAATATTTTATCTGACAACGAAACAGCACACTTTGAGATACAACAATTATACGGCATTTAAATTTAAGATAGTCATGCTTATTTAGGAAAACAAAATCTGATACTGTTGTACATCAAATCACTTCAATTTTGATACCATTAGTAAATAGAGGCTCTTTGCATCAACAGAAATTTTCACTAGGTATTTCAACTGAATGAACATATATAACTACGAAACTTCTATTATCATACTTCATCTTTACGCTCAACAAAATTCATCTCTTCATTTACTCAACTCAAGGCATAACAACATCTGTGAAAATAACCTGCCTGATTTCCAACCACACATGATTGCATAAGCAAGCTTAGCTGAGATCTATTTGTTTCTTTAAAATAAAAAATATAATCTTTTTATGCCTATTAAAGGATAAATAAAATAAAAAAAAATAAAAATATTCTAAACAAATCCTCCAAACCACACAAATTCCCTATCAAACCTAAAGCTGAGAGAAGTCATAGCAAATTTGAAAATCTTCAGCTATTTGAACTAAATCTTCTTAATAGTTAATATTTAACATTTTGCATGAATAAATCGGGAAAAGCAATGAGTTAGGGGTTAAATATGGCGAGCTGTTTAACCCAGTCATCGAATAATCGATGTGTAAATGACTTAACGAACTGGAACTGAATTGTGTACGTGTACACACTGAGAAGATAGAATTTAGTAAAATATCTTGTCATCGAATCGATGAGATTTAAGAGCACGAGTTGCAATAAATTGGCCAGGAGGAGATGTGAGCGAGTTTCTATAGTGTGGATGAAACTCCCTCGTTACCATCGATCAAAAGACGCGAGAACAATTTGGACACGAGTTGCCTTATTGCATTCAAGCTTCACTAATTTCCGACAGAAAATGATTATTTTGTCACTTGGGAAGGCGCCATCGTCTCTTGTTTACCTTACACCATGGTCGTTCGGGTGCCAAATAAGAATGCAATGCATTCCTTCTGATCGACGACACAAACAAAAGGAAACACACTCAAAGAATACCAAAATGTAACTGTCAGAGAAAACTTTTCCCCAACTAACTGTTTATTTACCATTAATAGAAAAATTATGATCGTTTTTCGACCTCGACAACCTCGCTTTCAACCCCGAGTTACATTCTATTTTAAGGAACAGCGCTGTGACCTTTTACCAATATTTCCTTCGAATGACTTTAGGTCTTACAAGTGGGTTGATTCTCTTTAAACTGGAGACATGAATTTATAAATCTACGTTTATATTTACATTTAATAAAGGGTAAAGTAAAATTGTATGTTTACTTAAAAAGAAGTTAAGTCTACAGGTGAAAGTGATGCAACTTCAATTTGTCAACATTAGAGATATGTTAAGACAAATAATTTTCAGCTAGTTTATGCTGTGATATTTAAATCTAAATCTATTATATACATTTTTTAGAATCAGATTTTTAAGCTGCTAATCAGATTTTTATATCCTGCAATATAAACTCCGTATTATATACGAGTGTTGACATTAATTTAAACAGTTGTGAATAGAAGTTAAATTAATTTTTGAATATCTTAACCGTATTGACCTAAAAAAGAACACGCAGTATACGAATATACTAAGCTCTGAGTTCTCTCAAAATCATACCAACATAATACATAATTAATTTTTACCACTTTGAGGTAAATTTTGTAGAATACCTAATATGCAACAATTCCATGTGAATTTCAATTAACTGTATCACGATTATTATTTTTAATACCTATCGCATTATTTATTTAATTTGAATAAATAAATTTGAATAAATAAATAAATAAGCTGTAACCTTAGTATTTAACTTCAACTTGAGTGATTTTATTCACAGAACGAAAAAAAATGCAGTAGAAACAGACATTTATGAAATCGGATTTCATTCCCAGAAAACCATTCACTTATTGAATATCTTAATGTAAATAAATATCTTCAATATTTCTTGAGACATAAAAAGCTTTATTTATTTATAGACATTGTTTTTTATGCTTTCTAGTCTTTAAGTTTATATGTACACAATTCCTTTTTTATTACAAACATCCGCTCACAGCATCAATGTTAAATGTACACTTGTATTTGTTGTTATTTACAATCACTCCAACTGCTCTTATACCGATTCACCAGCAGAAGAATCTTAATGGAATTTTGTCCCATAAATAAACAAAGATTATTTACAATTTCATATCTTCCAAGACTTGTTAATAAATTATTAACAAGAAAACTTTATAAAAGACCTAACCATTCGAGTGTTTGACACTCAATTTTTGTTTGATCACATCAAACAAAAGCTCTCAAGTCACATAAATGAATTACGAGGAATTTATAGCAAGTTAATGTGTAAACCATATCAAAAATTCAGCAAAGGACGGACTGCAAATATTGTGTGCAAGCTGATACATTCTTTGAACAGTAGAACAAATTGAAAAAAATCCCCTTCAAGTTGTAACCCATGATGTTGAATTTATAATATTGAATTGTAAAAACATGAGAAAATAATAGAAAACGTTCGATCAATAACCGTAACGAGAAAATGATGAAACTCACGATTAAATGAATACAATACAACTAATATTTTCGAGATTCTAAATTTTTTTTTTTAAAAAAGTAAGAAATATTATATCTCGAGTTCTGTATCAAAAATTTAATTATTTTTCACTTGATAATCTTTTCAGTAGAATTTAAGACATATTTTTAAACATTCAAATTCAAGTCGAATAACTGATGTTCCTCCGTAATATGAAAATATCATCAGTTACATTCATGATGAAGATGAATTCTCAACTCGAATGTGAAAAGTTTTCCATCACAGATGCATGCCTGTGGGTACATTTACGATCTGAACGAACAGCACTAGAAAATAGGCCTTTAAAGTTCTACCTTCCATTGGAATATGGATAAATCACAAAAAGAATTTTTTTTTTGCATTCCTTTCTTCTATAAACAAAACAAGCTGCTCAAATCGGTGGCAGATACATGTAGGTGGCGAAAAATAATAAATAGTTTTAATTCCATCGTTCCAATTGGGCAGAAGTGTAACGGTAAAACTACTAGAAGGAATGGATATGCTTGCGTGATTTTATTTTACAGTTCTGACAAAAAAATATTCAAAAACTCTTGCATTTTTGATGCACCACTCACAAAAATCGAGAGTCGTAAAAATCGAAAAGTGTAACTTCCGACTTCCCCTAAGCTTCAATGTTAACGATAAAATGTGTGTGGTGTGTAACTCAAGAGCACCATAAGCGTCGCAACTCGCATAATGGGAAAATAAAACCAATATGGCGCCGAAAATGAATTTCATGCCTAAAGATAGTACTTTATTTTATCATATCTCAGTATTTATCAAACTATAAGTGGTTTGATTTGTTTTAATAAAACAGATCTAACTCGTTTATAGTTTTTTAAATTTTAATCTTATTTATCAATGATGAAGTGGGTAGAAATTGAGTGACATCCTTTGCATCGCAAAACAAAAATTTGATCTCACTTTAGTCAGTTTCAAGTTGCTTCAACGAGACATTAGCAAAGGTTGCTAAAAAAATTACAGCTCACATTTTAAATGAGCATGCTCACAACAGCATGCTGTAATCCGATCTTGCAAGCATATGACAGTTTTTGAATACTCTTAAAGATTCACTTCACTCTCGTTCAGTTAACAAATTACATATCTAGTACTGTTTGTGTATGATTTCGAGTTTAGAACAGTTCTATGTTTTGTAATAAATTATATGTGGATTAATGAATGAACATGATATACCCAATGTAACCAATGAATGAGTTGTAGAATTAACATAACATGGAGCAGTGTTCTCAACTTGCGGTACCATATGCAAAAATAATTGATTATGAGTTTATGTGGTGTAGGAAATGTGAACTTTTCATTTTTTTTGGACGTATACAATATTTAAAAAAGTTCACATGTTAGATGAAGTACTAGTGCACTATCTTGGTTTTCTCTTTTATGAATTTTGACTGTACCACATGTGTTATTTCTCCTCCTTGTTGAATACTTTTTCAATCTTGTTAAGATCATCATCAGAACTCTGTTTACTAACTACTTTTTGAAGTCCCTTGCATAATTTTCGGAAACAACAACATCCAGTAATGTTTTTATTGCAATTTCAATATCAACATCTGCTTATTTCCCTTGTTCTCCATCTTTTGATATTTTCAACTTTTGTTTTATGATTATGTTTCAATTTTGTTTTGTTTCATCTTGTCTTTTGTTGTTATTTTTTAAATCATCATCTGCTTCTTATAATTTTCTGAAACTTTATTGGCTTGAACTAAACCCTGTTCTCCATTGAAATGTATTCCTTTTTTGGCTTAATTTCTCAAATTTCATAGCTTTTCATTATCTTACAGAGGAAGATATGTGCTTACTCTCATTTCACGTCGTATGTAAAGAAATATTTTGTTTTGTTTTCAATATACATATCAATATAAATGTAATTTATATATAGCATACAAGTGTCTTTAATTCTGTAGATTATTTTTCTGGAACTTTAAAAAACTTGCTTCTAATATTGCGGTTATACACCCAGATGTGACTTACATTCACTAAAGTAATATGGTTGCTGGTCTTGCAAGCAGTCGTGTGAGAACTTATACTTAATTACTTCTATTTCATGCATTTTAGTGTAATTTAGCTGTCCACTAAAGATTTCAAATTCTGTTTAAAAATAAGATAAAACCTTAAGTTGACATACAACATAATTTAATTACTTTATACTTAATTTTTTGTCTCGTGGCTAACTTTTAACACATACTTGTACTTAGCTATTATTTACATTATACTTGCTGATGCAGACTCAAATTTCTTAACCTTATGTGACATTTGCATAGAACTCTTTCAAGCATGCAACTGCAACTCAAATACTACTTTAAAAATGATGCAAAGTAAACTTATCTTTAATTATTTACACGCTTGATGCAGATGTAAATCTAGGACTCCAACGCTAGTAAATAAATACACAATAACAAAATTAAAATGAAATGTAAAATAAAAAATGCTGTATGGTTTAAACTCGTTTTAGTGTTTATTACAATATTCAAACATCAGTTTTACTTTTTCATTTTTAATTTATTATTACAAAGTTGCTTAAAGAAGATGAAAGAATCATACTGAAGTGACAAGTAAAGCCCAAAATTGAGATTAAAACCCAGCAAAGTAGACAAGACACAGCAGTCATTTCTTAAAATATCAAGCTAAATATCAACAAAACCCAGCATTGAGTATGAATATCAAAAATATTGAATAATGGCAGTTCCAACATAAAATATACACAAAACAACACTTAAAAAACATAAGATATCATTATTTTTCTTTGGTATTGTCATAAAACCTTTAAGAAATTATTAATTAAGTAGTTTTATACCTTTACGATGCAAATTCTCTCTTTTACATTTCATTACACAATTATCTACTTCTACTAAAACTCGACATTTTATGTTAGTTTAGTGTTACTGCAATCAACGATGGTTTTAAGTTTCCTATTGTTTTATCAAAAGGCTACGTGCAGTATCTTGATGTTACTAGAATTACTATCAGGATAAAAGACAATGGCACAATAGTTTTCGCTCACTTACGTATCGGAGATGCTTGTCCACGACAAAATCGCTTTGTCGACAAGCAGGGTCAGTGATTGCGAGTAAACCGCACAGTCGATGCGACCATAACAATACCCGCACCCATTCGACAAAAAAATTGAGAAAGATTCTTCATCCTGTGTCGTTAGAATGACCACACAAACCATTAAGTTCGACCACGCCTAAAATTACATGCTACCGACTTATATATCGCCAACTTCCAATTATGTGGGAAAGTTTTTTTATGAGGCAAGTAAAAACCATAAAAAAGAACGAAATTAAGAGGGAAAACTATTAAATTGCGATCAGCTTAATCATGATAATCATAAAACAATGTCGGATAGTAATTGGATATTATTCTGCTAGGTGTTGCATAATAAAAGTCAACAAAGTTTCAATTCCTCTTCCTTAAGAGATTTTTTTATGCTATAAATCTAAAAGCTGTACCACTACTACAGTACTCTGTAATTGTTACTTATTATACACAACGCATAAATTTCAATAAATTATAAATCTAAATATAAATGTATAAGCTGATTTTCTAAATCTGCTTAGAAATTAGTTGGATTTTTTAATAACTGGAATTTTTCGAAAATCCGATTTATTAGTAGATTATTAACTACTTTTATACAAGCAAATCAAGAGTTAAATCGGAAATAAAATTTTTGCGCTTAGTTTATAAGCTTATACTAAGGTACTTATAAATTTTTAATTAATTCGATTTCTACAAAATCCCTAATAAGCGATAATGTATAATCCCGTTATAATACATGCATGCATTCTTCACATATTGTGTTCAGGTAAATAATTTAAATTTTTAATAACTACTTAATGAAAACAAATTAAAACATTAATGTAAAAGAGAAAACTAAAAATTACAGATTAAAACCAACCCACACAACTTTATACGTTACAGCTTTAACTCAAATGTATAAATAAAAATGTACATTTAAACTTTTAGGCTTAAACTAGATTAACATGAGAAAAGAGAATACAAGAGTACGACTCACAACATTCTCTCATTTGGTAATGCACAAAATCTTACGCAAAGATCCTTAAGAAGAATCTTTGCATAAGAGACTGGTAATTTAAAGTAGTTTTTCATTATATAATTTGACTAAATTAAAAATTTATTTACCTTTATTTATAAACACAACTTGTTGTTCCAGCTGTTGTCTTGGATAAATGTTGCACAACACATTGCATCTAGGATAACAATTGGCAAACTGTATCAGACAAGACAGAATAAGCTCACCTCAACCTGGGCAAACATTGCCGGTATTAAACTGTACCACACAATCAATCTAACGTGACATCCAATCGCAGATAGTTGTCCATAAATTTGTTAGAAAACAAGTTGATTTGAGTAAAATTCGTTCAAATCGTTAAATCCAAACTCATAGTCATTGCTGTAACCAGATGATTAAACTCAACAAACTTAATTATCATTATTACTGCCATTACTGAAAATGTTAAAACAAAAAAAATTACTTGCTGAAATGACTCAGGCTACTTAGTAGAGTACTTTTATACGTCCAAGCACCAGCTGAAAACTGAAGTAATCTCAAGAGACAACGAAACTCTGACCACGATTCCTTTTTCCACTATATTAAAAACTATGGTGATTAAAATGGCGAAGGCCTCCATGGTAACGCTAGGTCATTTCAGGTAATTAGTATTCTTCATAACTCAGATTTACAGTACCTGCGGGCACCATGTGTGCCTTCACCCCCTTTTTATTACACCAGAACTTGAGGTAACTCTAAAATGGGAGCTAGGAATGCACCACAATCCCATTCTGTCTCTCATCATGTCTTTTTTTATATTAAAAAAGAAGAAAAAAATAAAGTATTTCGCAATTTCCATTCATTCTTTTTATAAAATCCAATTTAAATACTAAAACCCACTCTATAAAACCTCATCCCATATCATTTCACTCTTTACATGAAAAAGTATTGATTCCTCTTCGATATTCAACCGAGTTAAATGAAGTCAAAGAGTTAAAAGAAACGACTCGAACTGAATACCTATTCAGGAATGAAGACATGTGCCTTTTCATTTCACTATTGTAAGTGGCTGGTAAATTAATTTGATCCCAACTCCCAATTTACTTGGCAAATGGAACCCAAGCAAATTGTCAAATCACCTTTAGAAAGCGTTCAATTATGCATTTCTAAATAAATATTTGTATTTGGTTCCACGTCGTTTTGAATATCTAATCACAGCATAAGCATAGAATGTTGTTTATTCTATATTCACTTGCACACATATGAGTCCACGTAATAAGGTTCAGATAACTTCCTTTTCCCTAACATTATGCATCAAAATTTATGCAATTTAAACAAATAATTAAGCTTTCCAACAGGTGTTTGAGATAGCATTATTAAATATTCTGTTGGTTCAGCTATTGATCAATTTAATATTTTGCTATGATGAAGTGAACACTAATAGTCTTTCATATTCATGAAAGTAATTGGTATTACCGTAATCGATTCTAGGCCACTGTGCCCTTGGACATAGTGCCCCAGCCAAAGTGCCCTGTTGGCTAAAAGTGCCCTCTATTTATTTATTTATTTATATTTATTAAAATATAATGTTATGAGCTACATGCCGTTGGTATTCTATTTTATCAGTGTCTGCATATTTATTTCTTTGGAGCTGTGGTGTACTTCCAGAAAGTTGCTGCACACTATGAACTTGTTGTAGAGACTGTTCATTTTGTCAATGCTCAAGACATTTCCAAAAGTTAGGTTGATAACATGATACCCCAGCTTGAAAACTGTGATGCCAGCTTTTAACTGAATTGTTTGTTTGAGGGAGATCATTCCCTGTTCACTCATACATATTCCTAATCCAACAACTATATTACTTTTAATTTTTAATTTAGCTTTTCGAGTGATGACGTACTCGCAAAATAAATTTAAGCTTTCAATGCTGCTTATTGGATATAATATGAAGCTCCTGAAGCTAGAAATCAAATGAAACAACCATCACTCAAAAGAAAGAGCAACAAACAAAATAAAGATGGTTGTCAATTGTCATTGGTTGTGAAGATTAGGATTTGTAAAACAACAAGGAACAATTTCCTCAAAATTTTTCTCAACAGGCAACCATAATGTTTTTCTGTAGCGATCGATGTTATTTTCGTGTTAAATTTCCTGATCAATGAGATACTACTATCATTAATTCAAATCGACTGTTACATGATCAAATGCAATCTATTTTGTGCAAAAGATAATCTCCTGCTATGCGCTTTTACACAATCCAATTATCAAGATCAGTGATTGTCACAAGTGATACCAGCAGAGATGTTTTTTTGTCAACTGAAATTTTATAAAGATAATATTCTGTATTAAATCTTTATACAGTTAAACAAATCTCAAAAAAATCTGGCATTTTTCCTAATACGCATTTCAATTTGCCTGTGGAACAAAATCAGATCAAATTCATCATGCGTATTAAAAATTAATCTCTAAAATTAATAATATGAAAAAATTTCATTTTAATAATTCTAGTTTGAAATGCATGTTATTAGATACTTAGCACATTCCAACGAATTCATTTCTTATTAAATACCAAAACCTAACAATTTACTGAAAAACAAAATTTATATTCTCTAACAATTTTAAAATTAAAAAAACATTACTAAAGGAATTTCATTTTGCTTTAATTCAACCCAAAACAGCAAAACCCTAGCAAGAAACAGATAAACAAATCAATACCAAAATACAACAAAACAGTAAACAAAAATTCAACCGAATAAAGTAAGGAGTTGCGTCAATTATTCCATCATATATATTAAATCTAGTTACAGAATATATTGACAATTTGAAGCAGATTGAATTTCACAAGTAATTAACCTGTTAGGCAATTATGGAGAATCCGAAAACTTGATATCATTTATCATGCACTCACAAAATTTTACCGATTGTAAACTGACATGTGATTCGGCATAATCTATTTAATGTGAACACAAACCAAAAATATGAAATCAAACCAATCACTGCTGTCTAGTCATCATCTATAACTCTCGCTTAGAGTTAAGTTTGGATTCATAATGTAGCGAAAGCAATTTATCAACTTTTTCTATTGGATTTGCTGAGAAAGGCTTGAAGAGAGATGTTCCTGATGCATACCATTGCCAGAAATTTGAGAAATGGTTTTGCAAATGATGCATATGCCTCTACCGGAAATTGTCAGCAAAATGAAGTGTTACCTATTTATATTCCTTGAGAAACTTCCTAATAAAATCTGCAATAAAGCATTCAAAGTTTTCTCTTTTTTAAAACAATATTTTAAAAAAATGTTTTCTGCATCAATCGAATTATGGGATTCAAGTGGATTAATTAATTATATCATCAAGAAGGTTAAATTAGATTTTTATGTTTGAATTTTATATGAATCAACAAACAAATACATGCAGGTAGTTAAATTTCCTCATCCTTAAACCAACTAAGATATTAATGAATGATGAATCTGTTTGTGAAAACGGAGCAAATTTTAGAAGGCAAAAAAACATGTTAAAGATAAACTGATCGCATAACATGATTCAAAGTGGAAAAAAATAGCTTGAAAATATTTCTAGAAATTTGAATAATAATATTTTCAAATACGGAAAAATTTTATGTCCAACAATTGAGCGAACCATAACTCAAATTTTACCGAGATACAAAAGAAATTATGTAAAGTAAGATAATAAAACAATATCTGTCTTCAACAATATCCAGTTAACCAACTAAAAATTTCTGAAAAACGGATCAAATTTTAAATCAGACATATACACAAGAATTTAAAATGGTTGCTAGCTTGCCTCTCATTTAAAAAATTACTCAACACACCGCACATGCGCAGTAGAATATGACAAAACATCGAATAGCATTTCACTCGAGGTGATACATCTAAGATACTAAAAACAAAATATTTTTAAAATCGACATTTTAT
>JAQFZN010002644.1:0-10844 GCA_034687075.1 Geophilus carpophagus | reverse complement strand
ATTGTCTAGGTGTTTGATTCCTGTTGTGGTTCTAGCTGTAAGTCACACATAAACAAGATTAATAAAAACTCAAAATTAAAAACACAGAAGGACATGTTTTGTTCTTGTGTTTTTAATTTAAAACTGTTGCCAGAATCTTCAAGTTCTTCATCTTTTGTTGGTGCAAAGAAGATAAGCATTACTCTATCAAGAACAGACTTTTTAATTTTGAAAAAATTCAAAATTTCTTTGCCACTATGAATTAAATAGAAAATGACCTTGCTTCACAGGGGATCAGTCATTTGTGCATCAATTAACTCATTTCAAGTAGATGGATTTGATCTAATTATTCTGCAATGGCTGAATATAAAGTGGGGTGGGTTTTTTCTTTAAATTGCATCTCCGTATACTCTTTCCTCAATGTCAGTTAGTGCATTTCCTCTTATGTCATTGTCAACCTGAGATTTGATGATGGAGTCAATACATCTACTTTATTTGCAATTCTGCAATCTTTCTGCCATTTAGGCCAATATTGTTTGACTATCACATCTTTAATGTGGTCAGTTGGTTTGATTTCAGCTATTGGGGCATATGACAGGGCATATGTGATTTTCAATGCTGAATGGGTTGCTGTAAACAAACAGCTTATTGTCCAAACTGCCCTGAAGGTTGAGGCATGGACATGAGCTATTTAAGTGCTTGTGTGTCTGTCTCTACGGTGACAGTTGAATTTATCGAGTGCCCACACAACAGCTAAACACTTAAGTTCATGTGCTAAGTATCACACTTCTGTACTTTTTAAGATGTGACTTGCATAAACATTTGGCTTTATTTTTAGGTTTCCCTCTCTGCATCGAGAATAGGTGCAAAAGAGACTGCTTCTTCATCTATTGGATAATCATCCAGAACTATTTCCTAGTTCTTGCTGGTTATAGTTGTTTGAGCTGCTGGCTTCATTTCATCCTGCATCTCTTTTTCATTTTGCACCTGTTGCATGAGTATTGTATGTAAGCCAACTTCAGATGAATCAGTCTGGATGACAAATGGACATGTTAAATTGAGTAGTAACAACATCTGGTTGCCTAGTAATTGAAATTTTAATTTGTTAAAAGCATCTTTTTGTTATATAAGGGACGTCCTTGCATGTAAGCAACAAAAGGGGTAATGCTATAGTAGAATAATGTGGAATAAACTTGAGCAGGTATCCCAGTAAACCTTAAAAGTATTGAATTCCCTTCATATTTGTTGATGCAAGGAAGTCATTTTTACTAATTTTATTTATTTTACTTACCGAATATACTCGATCGTAAGCTGGTTCGTTAGCAAGCCGACCCCCCTACTTTAAAGAGTGAAATTTTAAAAAGTGTGTGACCCGTTCATAAGCCGACCCCCACATTTTGATAATTATAATTATGGATTTTGCCAAAAATTGCCAAAAATTGCCTTAGATCGAGTATATACATTACTGTACATATACTCAATTTTAAGCAATTTTTGGCAATTTTTAGCAAAATTTGTAATTATAATCATCCAAATTGTATATATTCATATACTGTAACAGTATACGAATATACACAATTAATTTATTGATACATCTATATGACGTATTATAATTTTTTACCTGACCCACTTGCAAGCCAACCCCCTACTTTAGAGCGATGGATTAAGTCAAAAAAACTCCGCTTCAGATCGAGTACATACGGTATTTTTATATATTTTACTTATTTTTACTTAATTTACTTATTCTTACTTATTTTAATGTCCTCAAACTTAAATAGTGTTTTCGAAATAAAAAACACTTGAATTCTTTTCATTCATTTCTTAAATTTACTCTCCTAAAAAAAATTTTTTTTTAAAAAATTAGACGTTAAAATGCAGGCCTAGATCACATGACAAAATTAAAGCAAGTAAAACATTATGGAACTAACCTTACAAGTTTACTTTCTACCATATCCAAACTCACCTAAATTAAAGTGCATGTTGTTTTTTTAATAAAGTTCAAAATTAAATCATTTAAAATTTTAAAACTTTATAATTTTATAATTGTTACAGACACACAGGCCGTGAGTCCCCATTCACGGCCAACAATAGTCAGAACACCACACATTCTGACAAATCACCACTTTTCTTTTAATTTTAAGAATTGCTAAAATTAGTAAAGTAAGGTTGATTAGTCGGAAAATTCCTACTTTTAACCTCTCTTATTAATTTAAAAGTGTTTTAAATAAAAGAAGTAAAGATGCCAGACTTCCAACTTATAGACATTGACTATGAATGGGGATTCACGACCAACAATATACAGGTTAGGGTGCTGCGAATATAGTATGAGGCACCACTAAAACCTGAAAGGAAAAGTCGGAAAATTCCGACAAATCAGCGACTTCCACATTTTAAGCACTCCCAAAAATATGCATACATAATAAACTAAATTGATTTTACTAAATACGAGCAAAAAAATTAAGAAATAAAATAAAAAAACGATTAACACCGTCACCAATGAGAATTTATTCGAACTATTAATGTTCATTTACACAACTCATGAATGTTTGCTAAGATTTCATTGGCTGGCTGTTTTATAAGTGTCGTAATACAAATTCAAAGTCATTACAATCAATGATAATTGAGAATCTTGTTTATTACTGTTGACAACTCCCTCTGTTGAGTAATGGCAGTTTCGTTTAAATTTTTAATTCTAAAGAAATGGCCAGTGACCTATGAATCGCATTGGCAAACATTGCTTTTTACTCTAATGATACAATAAGTCTCTGCGGAGCTCTTCCACAGAAGATGCAATATATCGATTTGACGATTCTATGATAACCTGTAAAGCAATCAATCCTTACCTGTCTACATTCAGTTTTTCTATAAGTAGTGATGAAAAAAAGCTGTCTTCATTCACCATTTAATTTCACTTTAAAACAATTAAAAATCAATTCGAGTTTCTGGAAAAGAAGTTATTTTTGCAATGCTCGATTCCTTCTCTTTATTTCTGAAGACTAAATAGGAAGTTACAAGTTTTAATTTTATAATAATTCAGAGCTTATTGTAATAAATTATCAAATTTATACATTTGCTTTTTTTGCGGTATAGCGATAGAAAGTCAATCTGCAGCTGAAACAATCCTCTTTTGTGCAGTCACTGTGAATAAATTGCACATCTAAATTGAAATTAATCAACTCATAACAAAACAATTTTTTGTGTGTTGAGATTGGCCGCATTGGATTTAAGTTAGGTTACTTAAATTTGTATTTTTTTTTAGTAATTTGTTCTTAAAAAGAACTTCTTAAGGAAAAAGGGTGAGAATACACAGTGAGCATGTCATCGTTATAGATTTGGCACCTGTTTATGACCCTGTGACTCCACCATCAAACAGAGGAGGAAGAAAACAGATGCAGAAAGACAATCCACCGATTTAAGATGCTCATGACATGGCTCTCTGGGCGGACCCCGAGCCACAGAGATTTAATAAGCTACAGTTAAAAGTTATACAATTTTTTTTAAATATCTCAGTAGCAATTGGAGAAGATCCTGCCCCGACACGGTCTCGCTGTCGACTAACAACTCGGAGAAAAACCAACAAGATGTATACACCAAATAAACAACGTGATATTATCATATTAGTATAAAAATATCTCAGCACATGCCCATTAATTGCACTTTAACCCTCATTTAAATTTCCAAACTGCAGCAAATTTCCAATTTAAATTTTTTAATATTATTTCTAAATTTTAATATTATTTTTAAATTTTAATTTCCAAAATTGATGTTTTAATAAAATCCAAATCAAATCTTTTTTACTTGCTGCAATTTGAAATCAGCAAACAAAAACAAACCGTTTTTTATAACATCATGATTCGATTGCACACACACTGATAAAAATTGTTCCTTCAAACCTTTTTTTCTATTTAAAAACATTTATATAAAATGATAAAAATCATTAATCCCACCCATGATCATCAAACAATAATGTGTTTTTAAAAATTCGTGTTGTTGCGGATCTTCTCCAGGTCCATGATATTAAGTTTTTTTAGAACTCTAATGCTCGGTGCAAAATAAGCTATAATTGTAGTCTACAGTCGTTTTTGTTTATTTTTTTAAGTAACCTACTGTCCAGGTATTTTTAAAGTATATTCTAATAGCAGTGAGAGAGAGCGAGTGACAGCACTCTTAAAGTCAACCACCGACCACTCAGACCTCCCATACATTTATTTTTTTTTATTCCCTTTTTTGGAGGAATATTTTTATAATTAGATGCTAAACCATTTTAATTACTTTTTTGTGTATATGATGAATGAGGTTATACTACTCACTACGATGTGTATGACAGGAGAGTCTAGGGTTGCTGCCTCTCCTTAGTGCTTATACAGTTATATAATAAATAAGTTATTTATGAATAAATTAGGTATGGAAAATAACCATAGTTATTAGTATAGCATTGCTTAGTAAATTGATGCCGCTTTCTCTTTGGCATGAAATCTAACTACGGTTCTCAATGAATTACAGATAAAACAGAGGGAGAGTTAAGTTTCAGGCCAAAAACTTGTTCCCTGTTCATTTATATAATTAGACAAAGCTGCAAAGGTAACTACTCAGCGTATTTTTTTTACGTTTTTTAAAATACTATTTTTATCAGGTTTTTTCAATCCAATAATTATTTTTTTTTACTTTTAAAGTTGATTTGATTATATCAAAATCAACATAAACCTATATGCACAGTTATAATTCAATTGCTTTGAGTACCAGTGCAAAAACTTAGTTGACAACTACTGCCAACAGCTGTTTAATTTTATTTTTACTTTTTTTTTAGTCTAAGACTCTACTGCAACTCAGAAAAGGTCAGTCTGAGCTTGATAATTGCGAGATACGTAATTTTTTTGTTCTAACAAGTAAAATTATAACTTGGTAAAATTAATTAGCATGAAGAGCGTCATTTTGTACAAGAGAAGTTTTCAGCGGACGTTGGTGTTGCTGAGGCTTAAAATGGACCTCAGAGCAGGGGCCACCAACTGACCACCAAGCCCGAGAAAAAAATGGGGTTAAAGGAGGAGGAAAATTTTTTTTCGTTTTTCTCTTTTTTTTTGTTTGGTTTTTGATATGGAGATTCCTGCGGGATGTGCAACACTCGGTCGTGGCAGATTCCTCATCTCTTCAGGGTACCACTTTTGTTTTGTTTTTACAGTTTATGTACACCTACTTACAATGCTATGACTAACAGAAACTAGACAACTCAGAGTCACTAAACAAGTTTTTTTTGTTTGTTTTCGTCGTTTTAAATCTTGTACAAAGTTCATTTGGCATCGGGAATGTTGTCAAACTGAGTTGCCTAGTTGCCGATAACATCTTCCGAGTTGTTTTCCAGACTTAAGCACTTTCACCACTGTCCACACAACAGCCATTTTGTTTCTTCGCTTGAGCTCGAGTCGCAAAAGAGAGACAGAGATGGTTTTGGAATCTCAAAGTCTTTGTGGCTCCTAAAATTAGTCCATCAAAGAATAAAATGTTCATGGATAACAAACAGAAACGGGTGTTGGAATTCATCCCGCACTTAATATTTTTTTCACTAACATTCTTCTACTACCATTCATACAAGCCTGGTAGATTAGCATTTTTATAACACTTTCAGAAAATTTAAATATAGCTAATTAATACTTTTCTTTTTTTTTTGTTTTACCTAGAACACTTCAAAAATTGGATTTTCGTATTAAGTAGACATGTAAGAATCAATATTGGGGTCACAAAATGACTGCAAATCATCACTCGACATAATATTAAAAAAATAAATGTTGATAAATATTAATTGCAATTAAAAAAGTGTATATGTACAAAAGAAATGACAATAACATGAAAAAAAATGTAAAAACTTAAAACTAAAGCTGCCTCTCCTCTCTCGCGTTTGACCATCACGTGCTTACAAAGAAAAATGAAAAATAAAACATCTATTAACCCGAGTGACCCTATTTCCCCAAAGCAAATTAAAATAACATAAAAAAGAGGTCGGGTCACGATTGTTTTTATACCCTGTTTTAAGCTGTTACAAAAGTGATGACACCATGGCCAGAGAGAAGATGGGGCTCACTTTTATAGTCGAGTGAGTTTGAAATGTACCAATGTTTTCTCTGTTTCCCATATAAAGAAATATGAGATTATTTTAAATTTTTTTTCTTTAAACAGGCACTCTGATATTTTTAAAAGAGAAAAAAATCGTTTATGGGGTGCCATATTGTGATTGATTAAAAAAAATAATAAAACCTAAAACACGTCTTTCAGCTGCTGGGAAATATTTGTTATCTTAATATCATATCAGAATCAGCAAAAATAGTTCTGTATAATATCCCAGACCGCTCTATAAAAGACAATTCTTCCATACAAGTTGTATAGACACCACCCAGTTCATGAAAGAAGAAAAAAATCTTGCAAATCTACAAATGGGCAGCATCCATTACTTTTCTTTTTTCATTTTTTTTTTTTACTTTTTTGTTTTTTTTAAATCTTTTAAACATTTTCTTTTTGTTATATAAATGATAATGTTCTTGTATAAATATTTTAGTGTTCGGGAAATGTTACAGTGATAGCAAAGGACTATCTTAAAACCCGAATTAAGCCTGCGCACACCGAGAGACAAGACCAAAATGAAAAAATCAAACGAAATTAAATGAAAATAACCTGCGGCCTTGTAATTAAAAAATTGTGGGTTGTCAAAATAACCCATATTTTTATCCTTTATGTTATTATTTTTAAAAGAAAAAACGTTTTTATATAACAGTTAATAGGATAAAAAATGATGAAAATTAGAATCATAGGACGTCTCACGTCGACAACAGAGGTCACACGACATCACGAGGTCCACAAACATCCAAGTTGCAATCGTTGTTTTCTACATGACGATACAAAACGTTGACAACACGTCAACTAAGACAACGAGGTTGAATATTCTTCGCTGTGGAAAAAGTGAAGGGCATCAAAAATAAAACCATCAAAACCCGAGGCACGCGGTTGGTGTCACCTCGGTGTGCGAAGACTTAGCGCTACTCGGATACGCCACTCTTAGGGATTGGGTGGTTCTACGTTTATATAATACAATATAATCTTATTATCAATAATAGAATGTATATGATCGTGAGCTAAGTTTCGCCTAAAAGATAACTGGAAATGGACTATAGCTTGGCTAAAGTAGCAACCTACGATAATATTTTTTAATACTTGATGAGATAAACATTTTTGGTCGGAAGTCTCTTCAACCTCCACCGATTAGTTCGTTTAGAAGCAAATTCCACTTCAACAGTCGATGCTCAGCTGATTTTTGTGGGTTTTGTTCGTCGATCGCGATTTCCATAAACCAAATTCTGAAAAAAAATACAAAAAAATGCCAATGATGATGGTAAATAAATAAGCATTCATTTGTTTATACATCAGCAGCAAATGCAAGACATATATGATACAAAATAATAATTATTTGTGTATATGTGACAAAAGCTGATAATTATTTAGAAGACTAACCAAAACATCAAGCTTAATGGCAAATGACTCACAAACAAGACATAAATCATTTTCATATTTTGAAATTCCTATTCTAAAAACTTGCATTTTGGTTAGACTTTTAATTCTACAGTATCGCTAAACGCACGCGTATTTATATATAATATATACAGTACATATATGTATATATATATATATATTTATATATATATATTTTGTTAAAAGTGTCATCTGCCAAAAAGTCACTCCCTAGCAACAGATGTCAAGACAACAGCAAAAGGACAATAAATGAAAAAATACCCAACAGAAATCACCACGACGATAAAAAGATAAGTCTACAAATTCACGGCATAAATTTACTATGCAAATATAATAAAAAATAAAATCAAATAAAAATAAAAAAATTATCCACCATTAACATTTACAAAAATATATTTAAAATATATTAAAATTGAAATAACAGCACGACAATCAAATGGAAAAAAAATCTCAACATGGTCACTAATAGATCACAGCACAACATCATTGTGTTGCCATGACTTACTCAGGTGCCAATGATAATTTGCTTTCTATGACAACTCGAATCGGTGCGGGTTTTCTAGGCATTCTTGTTATCCATGGATACTGTGATAAGCATGGGAGAAAGGAATTAATAAAAATCATTTTGGTCATTCGCTGACGTCAAAGGCACGTTTCCAATGACAACACAGTGAATGAATGAATGAATGAGCAAGGACTTTATGACGCCAAACTAAAAAAAAATAAACAAAAACAAAAACAAAACCAAAACAAAATAATAAAAATAAAACAAGAAAATAATAAAACCCATCCATCCATCCTATAGAAATTCCTATTTATGTCTGTAATTCTTGATTAAATCTTCATAAATTAAAATAATAATAAAAATATCAATTCTCAAGGGTAATGGAATTAAAGCAAGGTCTAACTCAAATGTTTATAAAGCACCGCCTGATTTCGTATGATGCTTCCCTGCAATATCTTAGAAAAAAATTGAAATTATTTATTTATTAAAATTTCCATTACCCTAGAGTAAAACTAGTATCAAAAAATGTTTGCATAACTACAACATTTTTTAATTATACACGTTTTTAAAGATGAAAAAAGCAGTTGGAAATCACTAGCAATGTATATACACAAACGTGTTAGAAAAGCAAACACCATCAATTCAACAGTGAAACGTCGGAACATCAAACGACAAATTTATGAAAAGAAAAAAATTGGACAACTTAAAAGCAGTAAAACCAAATTTAATCTAAATGCATTTAGAAGCTGTTGTCATGACAACTCTAATAGTGCACCGAGTTAAAAATGAAAATGAAAGATGTCAGTTGAAAATAACATGTCATAATGAAATGAGATATTTTGTTTGTGACACATCACATTTAAGTAAAAGTAAAAATATGTTATCATGCATTTACGGAAAAAGATTCGTTAACGTGTTAGTAGAAAGATTACCTGCCAGGGCTAGAGGAGGGTAGACGTTAGTAAGGTCGATTAGCGTCTTTAGGGCGTTTCAGTTGCACTTTGAGTCGCTTCATTCCAATTTGAAACCCATTCATCGCCTGAATGGCAGCTTGGGCACTAGCAGGGTTATCAAAACTGACAAAACCTGCAGAATAATATTATCGTCCCATTATAACAACAGTTTCTTAAATCATTGTACAAAAAGAATATAAATAAATCTATAAAACAAAAATAATTCTAAGTTTGTTCTTCTTGTTTCTAATTCTGTAGGTGTAACTTCTTTTTAAAATTACTTTAAATGTACAACGTAAAAAAGCCAAGTCATTCCACTCAAAGAAGTTAAGAAGCAGCTGGAGGAAAAAAAAAAGCTGCAATTGCAAAACTGGCCATTACCAAATGACAAAAACTTGTTTTTCATGCGGGGAATCCATCCGCGGCTGCCTTAATGCTTGAGCAAACAAATAAATTACAAAATTTTTCAACCCTCCTCAAGTTCGCAAAGCATGTGAAAAATGCAATGAAGAATGTAGAGAGTAAAAAAAATTCATTTTCGGCATCAAAGAAATTTTGACCAAAAAAAAGGAAAAAAATATAATAATAAAAGAAAAACTCAACGCAATTATCGAGCCAAAAGAAAAAGGCAAGAAGAAATGACAAGGAACAGAGCCATCACCGGAGGTAAAAGAAAATTAAAATCCACTCACCAAAACATTTACTTTGATTGGTTGCCCTGTCAATAAAGACTTTCGAGCTGATGACGTTGCCGAATGGTAAAAACATTTGCATCAGCTCAGCATCACCAAATTCTTGAGGTAAATGATAAATAAATAAATTGCACCCTTCTGGACCTAAGTAAAAGGTTAATAATAATTAATATAAAAAACAAGTAATATTTTAATTAAAAAATTTGTAATTAAAATTTTGTTTTCAAAATTCTTATAAAACCAAAGATCAAGCTGTAATGAGTTTAATCCGTACCCAAAAGTATAAATTAACTCAGAAGGACATTTTCAGACAATAAAATAAAGATAAAAACAATCGACTTAATTTTTATCTTAAATACGTACTTTAATTTAAGCTAATTATCATTTAATAATTTAAACGATAACTTCAAATTGGTATTTTACTACCTTCCCGTTGCGTCTGGGGCATCATCGTCGCTTGCTGAGTAAGAGCCTGCGTAAATTGTCCGTATGTAGCTGGATACGCAGCTAAAAGAGGAGGACCTATTTAAAAAAATATAAATATGTGAAATTTCGCATTTTATAATAATTTTTAATAAATAAACCCAATATTACCAATGCCAGGATAAGGCTGGAGGCCTGGATAAGTCGCGGGTTGCAATGTGGCGTCTCCGTTGGGGATTCCCTGGGCTGTAACATCAACACAAAACAGAACTACAGAAATCAGACATTAGAACATCATTCTTTCAAAAACCCAAGCCCAGAACCCCAAAACACAATAATTTAAAATTACGTTTGTATTAATAACAAAAAACACACATTTATAAAATAAAATATAAAAATACAAATAAAAAATAAAATAAAATAAAAAGCATACCACTGACGAACACCACAGCTTCTCATCAGGCAAAAGTGGATATGTCAGTATAGAAATGCTTACAAGCGACAGCTTGCAAACATAAATCACCCATCAGGCAAACAAAGCTGTACAACAATGAAATAATAAAACAATAATAAAATAAAATAACTAAAATAAATAACAACATCGACTCAAGTACAGTACAGAGACGTGATGCGAAGAATAAAAAAGGGAAAAGGAGAGATGAATTTAAATATGACGTGAAAACTAAAACCCGTAACGGACTTTTGTGTCTACTCTTGGGCGAATATACTATCAGGCAATTTAAATATCTACGACGAAGATTAGATGCGTCTTATACT
>JAQFZN010002643.1:0-10845 GCA_034687075.1 Geophilus carpophagus | reverse complement strand
AATATCTTAACCCTAAAATAAACCTAATAGGCCTTATTTAAACCTAACAACACAAACACAATAAAAACATAATAAAACATTACAAATAAATACACTTGGTATTATTCTAATACCACAAAAACTAGTAACCTTTTCCAACATTACTTAAAAATTTCTTGACGTTATAATTGCTCAATGTTTCAATATTTCCGTTTTTAATCATTTAAAACGTTAAAATAAAATAAACAATCACTTTAAGCAAATTATTTCCTACTTGTATCTATTATTTGACAAAACAATTTGCACACAACTAACTAAAAACAAATTCCAAGAAAAGTAATAAGCATATAATTATTCCTTATTCAAGGAAATTGTGCATTACATCAGCAGCTAAGTGCCATTGGCCACCATCTGGAACCAGATGCAATTCACGGCAACAATTTGCTTTTCATTCCATCGTGCAATCCCTAACAACCTATTAAGTATACGTTGGCCATATGTTGTGGTCGAGTAGTGGTGAATACATGATGACCACTTATCCAGCTTTGCACGACTTACAAGTCATGTAGGTAAACCTGCTTCAAGTTTAATAAAAATCAAGGTTCCTTTAGTTTCTTAATATATGCATCTTCAACATGTAAACTATACTGGACTCAATTGCTTTGACTGGTAATTTAACGTGTCGTGTAATGTAATATTAGCATCAATCATTTATTGATGTATTAAAATTAGCATTTATTGAGCAATAACATCAAATTGTTCGGTGAATATTTGAAATTGAAAACAACATTAAAGGTTTTCAAGAAGTTCGATTGATCAATTATGCAATAATTGCTGTATAAATGGCGAAACAATGCTCATAATTATGATAGTGATAGAAACCCGGCAATATGATGATTATTACCCGAACCGGGTCTCACATTTTTTTTCCGGGTCTGGGTAATTTCTGGGTATCCGGTTCGTCACAGTTGACACCCAGAAAAGTCATATTTTGACTTGCAACTTAACTTAGAACTTCCGCCACGATCTAACATAATGCGAGCCACTGTGTTTGTTGACTTGAATAACAATTTTCAAAAAAAATCGTCAGTTGAAACAATTTTTTTTAATCTAATCAAAACTATTGAGTATGAGCGTAGATTAAAAGTTCAATCAGATTAATGCAAATTCAGATTAATCCATTGTTTGAAATTTTGAAAAACTTATTGTTATTAATATTGTTATTATTGTTTAAGTAAACACTTTGTATTATTTGTTGTTTATCTATTTCTTCACTCTCACAAAGTTATCCACTTTACTTAAATAAAGTCATAATTTATGTGCATTAATTAAATGTTTTTCTTTCTCTTGTTAGGTATAAACTTTTAGTCTTCTCATGAAAAATTCATGCAGTTTTATGTTTTTCAGGGAAGCTTTCTGTTTAAAGTAATCAATTTAATCCTTATAGCAACGCATTGTTAGTGTTAGGTGTAAACTCTAATTGTATATGTCACGTCCTTAACTTGATTGTTTTACAATATATTTTATTATGTACTTGGAGTTGGTACCATGTAATTACAACGCAATTTAAATATCAACTTTACTTCATCAGCACGCAAGCTACATATGCAGGCGAAAGGATTATGTGTAATTAGTCTTCATCAAACTGAAAAAGCTGTCTGATGCAGTTGATTAAGACAAAAAATTCATTTAATGCACTTGAGTTTCATACATCAAAATTTCAAATTTTTATGTTTATTTAATTTATTTAATCCGTTATTACATTTTTTTCTAATTCAGTGTAAATATTTGTGTAAATAAACAAATAATGTAGAAAAGCACATCACTAGTTGTTCAGATTAACACATCGCCATTACATTGCCAAGGTGTTACTTAATCCTATTTGTAGGAATTACCAAGTATCAAGCATCTGCTTCAAAACTAACAGAATTAAACCCGGATTAACAATGCTGTCATTTGCGGTTTTAAATTCAAAAATAACTATTTTAAAGCTGCAACCTATCAAATATCATCCCCCTGATAATTAAGTAAAATCTATTAAAATGCATATCGTAAACAAATTGCGAAATTACAACAAACTAACAATCTGTTAAATAACTTTGACCACAATTATTAAACTTTTTTCAATATTTTCAAAAATTAAAACAATTTCATATATTTATTAACTTCCTCTTTAAACGTGAGAAATCCCATACCAATAAGAAAGCAATTTTCTATTTTTTATTGATAAAAAGTATCTAGCTTCTAATAATTCAGTGAATCAAAGTTTTGACGTATAAGGAAGGTGGGCATTTGATCCGAGATCATTTTATTCTATAGTGATGAAAACGCAGTAGAAGATTCGCTTGGGAGCCTCATAGCAATCGGCCAGTCCTGTTAGTGTGGACACAATTGGCCTCAACTGCCTTTATAAAATTGTCCCACTTCCACTTATAACGAGCTGCAGTGTCTTAAGGGACAAGCCACCACTCTGTCACGTCGGGATTAGTAGAAGGAAAAAAACTAAAGGGGGCTCCCGTTTCAATCGTTAAACCCTCCGTGGATTCGCACCTAAGAAATTGCTAACGCTAACGTATTAGTAAAGTCCCAACGCAGCAGAAAGAAAAAAGGAAAAAGAAATAGGATGAGTGGTAGGAAAAAGTGTTGATTATGCAATAACAATTGTATCGATTGAATTTGCAAGTTTTTTT
Organism: Geophilus carpophagus; assembly: GCA_034687075.1. NCBI lineage: Eukaryota > Metazoa > Arthropoda > Chilopoda > Geophilomorpha > Geophilidae > Geophilus > Geophilus carpophagus. The sequence goes on along the minus strand of JAQFZN010002643.1, from coordinate 8,176 downwards.
ATTTGAGAAAGAAATGAAAAATAAAGAATATTGGAGATATATACAGTATGTTTTAATAATGGATTTATGATATAGAAGTCTAGTTTGCAAAGTAGTAGGAATTTTTCTGCAATGTGCTCGTTGTGTGGCGTTATGCGACAAGCGCTATTTTCCGATTGACCAAAATCTCCAATTTTGAAGCGCGACATGCAATGCATAGCGGATTTTGATATCATCGAGAACTAAGCTTAAAGTACGCTTTTCCTGCACCAATTTTACGAGCAAGTTATAAAATAGTTGCTAAACATTTTGCATCTAAATAACCGTGCAATAAATATCTTTTTTTCCTATGTGGTTGTGTAGATAAATAGCAATAATATTAATGTGACGAGGAATTGATACATATTAATATATGTATTTCCATAAACAATTTAAAATATATATTAATTTCTGAGTGCATTTGTTTGTTATTGATTTTTATTTGAACAAATAATTTCATTCTCCATAGAACATCATTTATTATTCAATTTTGTGTGTAAATAAATTAAAGAGTTTTCATTTTAATTCACAATGTTCAAATAATCTAAATAATTTAGAAATTCAAGATTTCTGTTTATAAAAACTAAAATAACATGCTTATTTTGACATTATTGATATAGAATTTGCACAAGAATACTTATCTGTAATTAAATCAGCAAAACTTGGTAACGAATTGCTAAACAAATGTTATCCTTGAAATCTTTATTTAAAACAAAAAACAAAATAATAAATAAATAAAGAACTTTAAAGTTTAATATAATTTTTCTTATTCCATAACAAAATATCAATCAATAACAGTAATTTCTTCTATATTTTTCTACTTAACTACGTCAATATTGAAGTAATCAACTGTAGACAATTTTATTGATGTTGTAGTATAACTTTAATGCAGACATATAAAAGGAAAACAACTTCAATTCTCTGTTTAACAAAACATGAAATGAAAGTCAGACAAACTAAATTCTATCTTATTACCTTCAGTTTTTCAATTTGTGAGATTGATATACGAGTGGAGACTGAATATTTACTCTGCAAATATTGCAAACAACTTTTAAACCAATTCCAATGAATTCATTTACTGAATATATAAATAAATTTAATTAAGTCTTGAAATTTCTTTATTATTTATAGTCAGAACTGCCCTTAGCAATTGTGGTTATGTAGTTTCTCTCTTGAAAATCTGCATTGAGATAATAGTTTGTTTCATAAGTTTTGGTCAGGGGCCACATACAGGTGTATTACTGCCACACCCAAGGCAGTAAACCCAGCTCGTGCCTTAACTTATCTACACTGTGCGCCATTAAGTTGCAGTTTCTGCTCAACCATAGCGCTGGTCTATTGGAAACCATTTTTATTTCTTCTTATCTGTTAAAGTGTAAGTAACCTTTAAAAATTAATACAATTAACTAGTAATTAATAATAAAATTTATACGTTTCCTAAGAAATGGAATTTACCCAGATAAATAGCTAATTTTCAGCTAAAATTTACTAAAAATGAATATTTCACTGTAAATATTTATTTCGACTTAAACTAATTGTTTCATTTGCTATAATCTATTTAATAAATTGTATTAGCAAATAAATTACAGCCTCGTTTCATATAACACAGTCAACAAATGATTTCTTTCGAGATACATAACAGATGGCTAAGAGAAACACAGAGTAAGCATGAGAGAAAGGAGATTTAGCTTTGGTGTTGGCCAGTTTGTGAGTCGTGAAAATTGGCAAGTGAAGCAAACTAATCACTCATTCTGTTGAAGGCGATAACGAAATGATGGAAACCCCTTGCTTAATGAATAAACATAAGAGAGAGGCATCAAACGAGAAAACACGGATAAAAAACTAACATGCACAGCATAACAGTACCACTTACAGCTTACTGTATATCAATTCAATCAATTTGTTTACGCTTTGTCAAGCACGAACACTCTAAATTGAATAAAACGAGACAAAGGTGATATAGAAAGTAAATAAACCTTAAGTTTTGTTCAAGTGCCTGTAGTCAAACACATACTTGAAGAAATGATCATTCAATAATTTTTTAAAAAATTCATCTAAAATTTGTAATTTTTCATTAATTTGTTGTAAATAAATGAGCATTGGATACTACTTAAGATCATTAAATTTTTCTGAAATAATAAAAATCCCATTGCTTATTATCCAATAAATTCCTCTAAAAAATAAGTGTCAAAGAATTATTTGGAAAAAATAGTGAGATTTTAAATATCTGCAAGATTAAATGGTGGCTCCATCAATAATCAAACTTCCAATTGGCAATAACAATCAAAATGAATGACTATAACTAAAAACCTACTTGCAGATGGCAGCAACACAAATTTCTTACAAAATCCAAATGGTTTAGAAGCTTTTTCTAAAATATACACAGTCTCCATGTTATGATAGATTTAGCCCTATAGGCCTAACTTAAGGCTAGGGCTGCATCGATACACATTACGAAGAGAAACAAACGATATAAATTAGTTTGCCTTTATTGGTGTCTAGGGGGTTTCTGTGTATCATGGATGCCACTCAGAATCCAACTGTAGTGCTGTGCCTCCCAATCATCTACCCAAGAACCACTGCCATAGGCAATAGACCATAATAGCCCAAAATGTAAGAGTTAGCCACGCCTTCTTCTCCCCTAACCTCACGTCTCTCGCTATGGCCTTTTCTCTCTCACGGCTGCTCTGTCTTGTCTCAGACTCTCCTGCAGACTGTTGCCTTCCCTTTACCGTGTCCTCTCTCCATCTCTAGATGAGGGGCAAAGCAGTGAGACAACCATTGACAGAGGGAGGTCCATCTCTCGAGTCATCCCATTCGTCACTGTTATGGCCATTTAATTTATGAATTTTTATACTTACAATATTGATATTTATCATAACTATACCAAATACTCCATCACTACTTCAGCCTATAGATCAGGAAGTCACGGCAACATTTAAAGCTTATTATTTACACGGGACTTTCTTACAAGCAGTCATGGCTATCCAAGATGATGCAATGATTTTTAAGTACTTCTGGAAGAATTTCAACATTTATGATATCATCAAAAACATTACATATTCTTGGGAGAAAGTCAATCAGTCAAACATGAAAGAAGTGCGTAATAACATGTGCCCTCAATCCACAAGGTTTTTACTCTACGCCAATTTTAAAAAAGAGGCTAGATATCCACTTTTTAAATATCCACTTGGGTTTGTATTTTTAAGTCAGGACTAGTACTCTATATAGTAATCAAATTAAAACTGCTTTGGAACTGTTAAATCCTTTTCATTATTTACTTGCTAATAGACAAACATTGGATCTAATTGCAGTTGCATTTAAAATCAGGTCAGGGCTGATTAAAATTTTAATTTCTGTTTTTACTGTTTGGTTTCTTTGCTCCTCTATGTCTGGTTAGAAATAATTGAGCGAAATAAAAATAAAATCGGATTCCTCACTTCAGTTGGATAATAGTAATTATGCAATGAGAAATTTCTGGTTATTTCCCAGCTGATTAAACAAGCCTGGCAGCAAACATCATTTCCTATGGGATTCTATCAAAGGAAAACAATTAATTTTCTCATTGTGTTTGTGTAACTCGTGATTTTCTCTTCTTAGCAAACAAAGTAGTTGAGTCATCTGATTTATTTTATTGCATCATGTTTACCTAGGTTTATTTCTAAAAATATGAAAGCATCATGTCATTTGCTTGATTTGAAACAGATTAAGTCATTGATTCAAGTTATTTAAGTTAATTTTTTTCATTTTGGGAGAAAATTGAAGATTTTCTAATACATCTGGCGCCATCTTTTGATGCACAATAAAAGTTTTATCAAATCTTAAAACTTTAATAAAAATATTTTTAAAAAACATCTTTTAAAATTAAATTAATAAATGAAGAAAATTCATTAATTTTATTAATTTATAATAACATTAAAATAAATCTTTCTAACATAAAATTAAATAATATTAAAAACCATTTTTTTAAATAAAATATACTTATTAAAAATAAATGTAAATAAATATCAAATGCATAAATTACTAATTAAATCCACAAAATTTACCTCCATTTGTAATTAGTTTTTAATACACTAGATGGCACTACAAGCACTTTGAAAAAATCAATACAAACTCATCACATAAACTCAAAACAAACGTTCATCAGCACAATAAATTCTCAATTTGCTCTCTACCATCAATATCAACCTGTTGTGATAAATAAAAAAGTTTTAAGTAGGTAACAAGAAAAAATAAAAGTAGGAAAAGAATTTAGACAACTCAGCAGCTCAATACAGGAATAGCCATTGATGGAAGCAACATTGCTTTCAACGCAGTAACTACAGTAAGGTTCACACTGAAACCTGAAAGCCATCATGGCAAAGGCATTGCTACGAGCAAACAATGTAAAATAAGGTAACAAGATAACAGCACGACGAAATTTTAGTGCAAACACATTCTCAAAAAAGGATGGAAAGAGTACAAAAGACTTGAAAATTGAATGTGACTATTGAAAATGCACTTTCTGCGAAATTGGTTTATGCCGTTAGACGGTGTTTGTCTGTAATGATTGTTGAAAAACCAATGTGAAAACTTGTACAATAGCAAATAATGTTTCCTGTATTTGTGTACTCCATATTCTGTGCAAAGGTTTTCTTTAGAAGTATACAAGTTAAAATTATTTTATTTATTTAATTTAAATATTAAATACAAATAAATTTATCAGTTATAATTGAAATGTAACTTTAAAACTTGAAAATAATTATTGGATTAAAATATTAAAGCTAGGGTGCAGAAAAAATTCCATCAGCTTAAGATTTCCAAAAATATTTTCTCTAAGACCATTCATTTGAGCAATTTCAATAAAAGATTTCAAAAATGATTAAAAAAATCTGAAAAAAAACACAAGGTCTTTATTAATAAATTTTATTTTAAAAATTTTTGTTGGGAGTTTTAATTGAAAATATTCTTTGAAATTGAATTTAAAATACTTATTCAGTAGTATTTAAATTTACTGTTGTTTTTATTTATATAAAAAGTTTTGTGGAGGGAAAATTTTGCAATATTTTTTCTCTCTGTTTAAATATATTGTCCCACTAGGCACTTTTAATGAATTAAAATGTAGGAAAAAACTAAACTTTTTATCACTGTTGCAAAAAACAATAGGTGAGACTATAACGTTAAGCTTGCAGTCACAATTTCTAAAGAAATTGCATTCGCTTTGCAGCTAGAGTGGGAAGTTTAAGTAAAGCAATTAAAAGAAAGGCGAGAAAACAAAAATTCACAAAATTCTTTTAAATGTGTTTTGTCACTTTCTCACTCTATTTTTTTTACTAAATCTCGTTCTACAGAAATTATTTTTTTAAATCAAATTTTTAATTACACAGCTTTGCAATTAACTGCTTCAAAACAACATTTCAAAAAATTGTTGTAAATTGTAAAAATAAATTTAAAAAATATTAAAAAAAACTCAATTATTTCATCTTCATTTGTTTACAATTTTCATTTTAAGAACTTTTCATAATAAATTTATTTTAATAATAAACTAAACAAATTTTAAAATTATTATAAATGTTTTTAAAATTATTCACTTTTATAGTTCCCACTTTGCTCACTAGATGGTACAACTTGCCTTAAAATTCAAAAAATCACAAATCTTCTTAAACAAATATATAAACAAACAAATAAATTACACTTTCAACTCTAAAACCACCTTACACCCCGAAAAATCCAAAAATTCAAATAAAATGACGGTTAAAGTTTACTCCATCTCGCACATTTATATTCAAGTGACGACTAAGTGGAAAAGCTAGTAATCTTTTGTAGGCTTAAAAACGAGCTTAAGCATAAACCTGCTGTCTGGCTTAAATTTAGTTAACTTTATTCCAAACCAACTTCAAAATTCCATCAGCTTACGTAAAAAGAAGTCGATAACATTATTATAGGAAGAGCCAAGCACATCCTACTCACAAAAAAAATAAATTGATCCGCTGTCTTGCCACAAGGGAGAGACCAATCCCTTGCTTGCAAGTTTCTTAGATCTCAAAGACTCAAACAACTTGAAAAGAGAATGTCACTATTTGCACTTGTCAAAAAAGGGATAATAATATTGTTCAAACAGAACCATCAACAAAATATAATTAGCTACAATTCAAAAAACCAAATGTAAAAATTCATAATAATAAGATAAGAGGCCATTTATTTAAAAGGTCATGCAAAAAATCGGGTTTTTCGAACCACCCACCACCCATGTTACATTATTGTCACAGAGAAATTTAACCAGCACAAACCATGTCACAGTCACAATTTAATATTGAATTTATATGAATTACCCAAAACATATCTAACTTCCTTTGCTTCGAACCGTGGTGGAACTTAAAAATTTGGGCTCCCCTGCAAAAGAAATATGCCCCCCCAATAATGTTTGTTATTTAACTAAAAAAAATCCGCAGATATTGATGCAGAATATCTTTTATTTAATTGTTTTTCGATTTTTTGAATTTTTTTAATGTTTTAATTTTATTTTGAATTATTTTGAGATTTTTTAAATTTTATAAATATTTTAATTATTTGATCTTTCAGGCCCTCTGTAGCTGACAGCCCCCCGCAATAATGGGCCCCGCATCCAGTAGTTCCGCCACTGGCTTTCAATCAGCTGTATCTTCCAGTCTGTAACTGCCTTTCGAGCATTTTCTGGAAATTCTGGTGATGATTTCAATGACTTGAAGATCTTGGGAACATCCAATTCACACACTGTATGAGAGCTTCCTGTAACTGTCTTGTAATAAGTGTGAAGATCACGATACAATTTTAAATTAACATAAATTAACAACTGTTGCTGATTAGTTAATTTAAAAGTTAGTTGTGACAGTCACAGAGAGGTTGCACCACCCACCCACGTCACAGTTCGTGACGGAGCTACTATACCCAACATAATAATGAGATAAATCTTTTCTTTGACATGTGAAGCAAAGAAATATCATTTAAGTTCTTGAAATAATCAGATAAAACAATGTGAAATTCATGCTCTAACAGGTAGTTACATGATGGAAATTAAACTGGACGATGTGATGCTGTTATGAAAATTGCATTGTCAACTCAATTTCCGGAATTGTGTTATCAGTCAGATTAATTCCCAAAACGAATTGCGAGATGGTCAAACAGTAGTTAAAGTAATGGTAGTTTACTCAGATTGCAGTGTCCAGATATTAATAATACTGCGGTTCAACTCAAAGAAACTTTGTCGGAAAAAAAAAGTGGAATTATATTTTTGAAAAATAGGTTTTAATTATCTGAAAGACTTAGAGATGATTTACAAAAAATTGAAATAAATAATATCACAGTGAAGTAGAATTAAGTTGCAGAAAATTCTTAACTAGATAAACAATTATCTACAAGTTTACTGCAGTGGAGCTGCATTGGGTAATTCTTAAGAAGTGCCAATTACAGATGGGAAAGTAAATGAAACTTAATTTCTAATTAGTCAAACGGGAGATGCAACACCCGCAATGCAGAAGACTCGTAGACATTAAAGTTTATGTTTAGTTACCATTGTTACTTAATATAAAATGGTACTGCGTACTTTCCTTACATGTCAAATAATTGTTGAGAGAATATGCCCTGATTAAATCACAGATTAAATCGCAACTGCAGCTTAGCAACTGTAATATATTAGAGAAAATGCAGGATATTATTGTGAATTGCAGCTGTAGTCATTCTTTATTTAAAGCAGTTTGAGAAAATTAAATATTCTCATTAACAATTCAATGTATTAAATGTGTTCAATAAAAATAAAATTGCCCACTGAGGCGCATAAGGCATCACACACATCATTACATTTTGATTAGGTGTGTGTATTCAATTGATGTAGTGAGTATTATCGTTTAGCAAGGATGACACCATCATATACGTGTCAAACATCTTTTCTCAAAGGGTTATAGCACACGTCGTTACTCAAAAAAGAAACAAGAAAAAGCAAACTTTAAGGCACTTACCTTCTTGTCACGCTTCTTAGATAATCCAAGAAAAAATCAAAACGATAGCAGAATTCCAAACGATATAAAATCTAAAAAGAATAAAATAAAAATTATATAATATATATACTGTATATTTATGATAAAATTTCAAATCAAAAATTAAAAGGTACAGGTATAGGTGACTAATTAAAAAAAAATAAAAC
>JAQFZN010002642.1:0-10847 GCA_034687075.1 Geophilus carpophagus | reverse complement strand
ACATAAAGTACACTCAAAGAAAAGTAATCAATACATTTTTAGAAAATTCTAATAAGTTATTTAATTTTTAGAAAATTTAATTAAATTAAATAATCATAATTCTTCATTTAAAAAAAGACATGAAAATAAGATTTTTTCAGAGTTGCTGCACCTATGCACCTCTTTGACTACGCCATTACAGTTAATCTTTGAGACAAGTTTAAAATTAAATCATTAGATGCACTTTTCAATTTATTTTAGCACTGCAGCAGCTGAGGTACACAGCAAAAAAATAAATCATTTTCTATTTTTACATTCACAATCTTTCTTTAGAGCAATTTTAAACAGAAATGAGTTTGCAATAGATTATTATTATTATTATTACAAACAAAAAGAGAAACAATTTACGAAAATCAAAAATTCAAAAAAATCATTTCAATTTCAAAACTATCGATTAATTTTAATATTTTCATTTTGTACAATTAAAAAATTAGAAAATTAAAACATTTCTTGTTTTTCAATTAAAATGGCGACATCAAGCTCGTCAACGTTATCATTTTAATAAAAACAAATCTCGTAATAACTTTCAACATAATTATTATCCATAATCAACAGTAACAACATAGCTGAGATTGCTGTTGCCAATTATCATTATATCAATAACAAGCACTGATCCTGTGATAAATTGTTAATACATTTAAGTTCGTCTCAGGTGTTCATTTGAGAAATGAGTGCAAATGAGAAAAAATGACATTTGTATTCCATTGCAATGTATCCAAAAGCCCTTTAGCGACAGGGCTTGTCCTTCGCTAATTGGATGTCTTAAAGCAGGTTCAGGTGCACAGTCCGTTCGTGGTTGAGGATTTGGATAAAAGGCAGTTATATGAAATACGTGAGGGATGTGCACGAGTCTCTACAACATACCTGCGCAAACAGTTTGAATGCAACGAAAGGAGGTGGCTCAGCTTGATAGAATGCAATTAACTTGAGCATATTATCATTAGCAAATTCTTGTCGCTTGATTTAATTACAGGTTTAAATGGTAGCTAAAGGCTATTGCTCTGAATTAGTTCTGACGCGAGCCTAAGGATATATTGGCAAATTTGTATAAAAGGTGATTATATTATACTGCTTTATAAATGTATTTCGAGTATTTTTTGCGAAGTTTGGTGGATATGTTACAAGATTATATATAATGTTTAAATGTTATATATAAATGTTTGTGAATTTTGTTGTATAATTTTCTGTTAAGAGTTTAAATTATTTTTTTATTGTTTTTATTAGTCGTAAATTGGCTACTAGCGACATCTTTCTACAAATATTTGAATTATTGATTAATTATTTTAAAAATATTTATATTTCTTTTCAAATAAAATTATATAATAAATAATATAAAATTAATTTCATTAGAATTTTTTAATATTTGATTTTTTTGCGATTATTTTCAAACTTTTAAATGTTTAAATTAATCACAATAGATGTCGCTGCTTACAACAACGCAGCTATTAATGGACAAAATCAATTCAATACTTATAAACATTTTAGAATCATATAATAGCAAAGTTTTGTAAAAAAAATATTTATAATAACAACAAATTTTTGAATTTCAATATTTCAAGAAATAAATCATGATTCAAAATGACGCATTTATCTCATTAAATCATATCATCTTATCCTATCTCTTTGCCACCTTCATCAATCCAAGCAGTGAGAACAGCATCTTACTTCACCTCACCCTTATTCTATTACACTTCTCATTTATATTCCTCAACCACAGTAGGGGTTTTCTCTGGATACTCCAGTTTCCCCAACCTACCCACTGAGCAAACCAGCAATTTCATTTCTTTAGGTCATGTGTATGAATTCATGATTACAATGTGTCTACATTGTGCATCAAACATTATCATACATTTTTTAAATAAAAAAATATCAGTTTAAATTTTTAAACTCACAATTTAAAACCATATAAATAAATTAAATTACAATTAACTGAAATTTTAATTTAAATTAACTTAGATTTTTTACTTTTTGTGCAGAACTTACTATTTTAAGACATTGGATATGTTGACATCAAATGAACATAAATTTAGTAATGAATCCATTCATACATTTCCATAGCCAGTGGGTATCTAAAAATAGAAAATGAGATATTATTAGAAAACAAATGATCTATTTCCTTCTTTGACTGACAGAAATCAGTTAAAAATTCCAATCAAACCATTGCATTAATGCAAAATTTGTAATTTCCAATTGACGAATAATGTTGTTTACATTTACCAAACCTAATGGGAATGAGTAAAGGTGTGAGAGAAACGTGAAGATAGCAGAAAAGGAAAAGGGCAATAAATTTGTTGATATAAAAATGTTCCTTATGTTGTCGGCTAATTAGAAGAGATGAGGAAGAAGAAAAGTCCCCGTGGACATGCAACGAGTGGAGAATGATTAATTTCCTTTTTCATACTCAACATTTAAGAGAGTGAAAGGGGGGGAGAAGAGTATGTTGAGTTCAAAGTTTGTTTAGTGAAAAATCATCATTAGTTTTAGATGTGTTTGAATTGAATTTGCTTGCCTTAAGGGTAATGAAAAAAATGTATCAAAAAGGAAATGAATTTAATCCCTCATGTGAAGATGGAGAAGTAATTAATTTGACAAATGTTTCATTCTTATTTTTTCAAATATTTCAAAAATAAAACTCCGTCTATTGTCAAATACAAAATGTTGATTGCAACTTTTCAATATTCTTTTTCTTCTTTGATTTGCGGTCGAATTGAGTTGAGAAGAAATTAAAATGGCGATGTTGGTGTTAATGGCGTGGACATTACTTTTCACAGGGTGTTCTGTCAGAAACAGGAGAGTGTAGTTTTGTCTTTTGCAGCAAATAAATTCTCCATCCATGTTGGACGATGACATCAAAGTTAATTGAGTTTCATTTTCCATCAACTTTACCACAATCCTCTCGTCTTAACTCTCTTGTTCGAGACGAATGTTACGAGATTGTTTTTAAAGATGAAATTGTTTTCTATTAATAATCCCAACATTATCATACACTTTTCTTTTTTCTTTTTAAATCTCCTTCATTAAGATTTAAGCCCAGTTTTAGTTAGTAGATAAAAATAATCACTTGTAAATTACTTTTTCCACCTTTTTCTTCTTCTTCAAATGTTTCTTATTTTTATTCTAATGACACAAAATATGAATTTAAAATGTGTTTATATCTCTAGTCCATTTGTTGAGCGCGCTTTCGTGTTGACCTCTGGTGTTGTGAATTGGAGTGGAGGTCCCTAGAGAGTGTGTTTGATGTTTACTAAGGGGTAAGAAGTTGTTTCAAATATTAATGCACCAACCGACAATAAATATGGCGTGTCATGTAAGAATGTAGAGTTTGAATTTGAGTTTTTGATGGGATAATTTGTCATCATTACACACAAGCCAAGCGCCGTTATTTGCTAAGGTTTTCTGATGAAATCGATTTTCTTCCTCGACCGCAGTTCAGCAAAGGAATAGCAATTGAGTGCGCATGCGTATCATTTCGCTCGTCTTCCTTTTGCACGCATCGTCTGCTATGCGTAACAGGGCAGCCAAAGATTTTAAGCATTTTTTTTCTTTCTCTGTTGCCAATTCAACTTAAGTTTGAATTCACCCACTGACAGCACGATGGATTTGCCCGTTAAAACTTGACGTTCATTTATTTTTTTTAAATTTCATAAGAATTAACTACGTTAAATTAGTAAAATATTATAAATCAATTTATAAATATTTATAACCGTTTTCCGCCATTAAATAATGATTTTCTACTATTTAGCAGCAGTTTTGAAATTAAGGCGCTTTTTAATATGTCATACACGTCAATAAACTTGTTTTTTCGATTTTATATTCATTTAAAACGGTTTTTGAAATGAATTCTAAACCCGAACTTTAAATGTACAATATAACAAGAGTGGAAATAAATCTGGTGGACCCAATCTAGCGTGAAAATCGAGAGCTAGATGTATTAATTTCTTCATTTTTTCTACGTTTTATCCCAATTCGACGTGTTAGGAAATTGCAAGGTTCTGCTTATTACTCTGGTGAGAATAAAAGCAGTTGGATTTGAGCCAATTACCAATTGCAATTATATTGACCACAATTGGTTTATCAGAGACAGCAACAAAGAAATAATAAAATATAAAAATATATTCAAAAAATAATAATAATGATAATAATTAATCTTTGATGAATTTTCTTTGATCTCAAAGTTGACGAACTTTAAAAAATAATAAAATCTAATCCAATCTCCAACTACCCCACACATTAGTTGCAGTGAATCAGTCAAAATACCTTGATAGTATCCATTGATACGGCGCTATAGGATGTTTGGAGTGGTTTCATGAACTATTTATCTTGCTCTAGAGGGGTAAGCTGAATTCAGTGGGGAATGGCTGACTCGCTTTGCCCGTGTACACTTGACTGCCAACTTTATCTCCCTACATTTCAGATGATTATGTCATGGCACGGTGCATTAAATATTAAACATTGTTAATATGCATGGCATCGGTAGATGACACATGCCTTCTGCCTCATCCTACATTACCTTATTTACAATTTTCCAATAAATTTCACTCACATGCCACTGTAACTTGTAATAGATTTCTCATCATGCTCACTGCATGCAACCGTCGTTAATCTCCTTTCATCTCTTTCAATAACCATAAAAATACTACTAAACTCAGCTTTCCTCTAATTTGTAAACATCTTCTCATTACCAACTTGACCCTATTTCAATACAAATGTTTTTATATATTTTTAAATCGAAAATTGTGAAATTTAAAAAAATTCATTTCCTGCCATTTTCTCTCTTAGTCTTTTCATAACTTTATGCTGAAACAAACATTTCCCCCTACGTTCATGAACCCCATTAGTGAGGTTTCTTGTTTTTCTTACTCATCATTCAATCTGTTCGATATATATGTAGTTGTATATAAAAATGGACTTTGTAATTTTTTTTCTTTTGCTATCAATTTCTTATTTTATTTTTTTTTTTTTTAAATAAAATTTAAAAAGTGCAGAATAAATGAAAAAAAATTGTCTGTAGTCAGCAAGTGAAACAAATCTGCCTCATGAGGTAGACATTTGAATAAGAGATGTATAATACGAATCCTTTTCTCACTATTGATCATTCAAAGTGTATAACTTTGTTTGTCACTCGAGTAAAATATTCGGTAAACGACTTTGGCATTTCAAACACTTGATGTTTCACTGGGGTTTAATTGGTCTCGCAACTTGGGTATTCAAAATCCCAATGGTCAACATTCCAAACAGGATTAGCACTAACATTTCTCTTTCTCCCACTCTGTACTGCTTCAAAATGAACCCTAAATTCCGCCCTCTCACGACATTTTGAATTATTATCTCATATTATTTCTTTTTATAATTTTTGTTTAAAATTTTTTACAAATTACCAAAATTACTAAAATAAAAAATTCTAGAAAATTAGCCAAATTTATCAAATTCAGCGCAATTTTCCAATTTTCGAAATATTAAATTAAATTTAAAAATTTGTTATTTATTTATCATTCCGCCATATCTTGAAAATACATTTCCAACATCCTGCTATATTAAATTCTAATTAACACAACAATACTATTTTTTAACGATTTCACGATTAAATCAATATTATAATTCAATTTATTTATATTTATCAAATTTCAACTCGACCTTGAGTTTCATCAGATAAAAACAAAAATTTAAGAAACAAATCTAACATTTTTGCTATTACCAAATTTCCTTAATTCCAATTGCTTTCATAGATAAATTTCATAAGCAAATATAATTACATATTTGTTGCACCTCACATTATAATATATATAAATATTATTCATTCCTTTGTATTACTACTACTATTATTTTCTTATCACATCATCTTTTAACCCACAATCCTCTCAACAGCTGCATTAAGGAATAAAAGTGCAAACTCGAGCCCAACACACATAGTTCGGTATTTTATTCCTTCGGTAAACATGTTAAAACTTGTATTCATCTCATTACTTTGTACCCAAGCTTTGGTAAGTTAAATTTTTCTTCACTTTCCATTTTTTTAATTTATTTATAAATTTAACATTTTTTTTCTTTTTTTTTTTACTTAAATCATAGGCTGTAACAACAACTAAACCTCCGAATGTGCGTGGTTTATTTACAACTAAAACTAGTCTTGATGTTGATGGAAACGAAAAAGAGAGGGAAATTGATAGCGAAATCCCGCCTGAGCTTTTAGTCCTTTTCGGCACCACCATCGGTAAGGGACTGGGCCGTGAAGTAACTACGGGCAAATCCGTTGAAGAGAAAGTATTAATCACAGTTCAAGATGAAAAAGTTACCAAAACACCTGCAACACAGAAGGATATTGAACAAGATCAGAAACCGAATAAGAGAGATGCAATCACTAAACCCAATCAACAAGATGATGCTAAGGTTGTTACTACCACTAAAAATCCTGCTAAAGTTGATAGTAATGGTTTCCAAACAACCAAAAATCCTGCTAAAGTAGGTAGTAATGGTTTCCCAACAACCAAAAATCCCGCTAAAATTGCTGGTAATACGTTACAAGTGACCAAACCGACAACTGATGTTGCACGTGACAGTTTACAAACAGTTAAACCGACACCCAAGAATGATATTGTTGGTACTACAAAGATACCAACTGAGTAAATTTTTTATGTTTAATAAATTCACAATTTCTTTTCTGTCGTTGTTTAACTCGCACTTGTAAAATTAAAAAAAGTAAAAAATAAATAAATAATTAAATTATATATATTTTTATCTGTTTTTACACATTTTACTTTTCTGTTAAATTGTAATCGGAGTATGTAATAAAATTCAAAAAAGTATTTATTCCACACACCCATTGCACATCGAATAGTGGTTTAAGTATAATCGAGAATAAAGCTAATTTAATTTGGATGCTTTTGTGTTAAGTCGGCCATGGGTAAATTACAAGTATCGTTTGTATTTATAAAAGCGAAGATTTAAAAATTTCAAATTTCACTCACATGGAAAACATCGTTAATAAGGTTGAGGAAGATGTTACTTCAAGGGGATATAGTCGTTAGTAAGATATTTAAAAAAATAATTAAATATTTACCGATCATTTGTGCTCCTCAGTCGATAATGATGATCACACTCATGCATCATGGCGTAGAAACAACAAAAACATTCAAATTCAAACAAATAAATTCACACTAATAAAAAAAATTAAAATTGAAATGGTTATATATTTTTTAAATTTATGATATTATATCTAAATAATCTTACATACCTTTGAATACGGATAATGAATACGTAGGGTAATTATTCATAATAATCGTTACGACTCTAGTGAAATTTCTCGAGCGAGTACAGAACCAAATTTGCAGTCTTCTTAATCATAACAAGTTTGGCTGTTGATTAATTCGTGTACATCTCACATAAACTTTTTTGTTAGTTAAATTTCAAACTAAATATTCCAATTTCACATCCGATCAACGCCATCAAAAATGGCATTCGTTTTGAGCGTGCGCATTATGATTTATGAGAAACAAAATGGCGCTTGATAAAATTAAACAAAAGAAAAAATAAACCGTCAAATTTTGAATTGTAACTAGATTTTAACTCAACACATCACCGATCCTTTTGCAGTGTAGGATTTCTTTTTATTTTTTTAAGCGTTAACGTTCTTCTAAGCAAGAATCCAGCGTGTGGGTCCCATGGGAATAAAGAAAGAGATCCATCTACTTGACTAGCTCTCTTTGTACACCCCATCTGCTTTCTTTTCTTTCGCTACTTGTTTACTTCTACTGTTTTCTTCCATTTTATCCGGAAAACCCTCAAGAGACTGAATTTTGGTGAACATGTTGAACCGCTTCACTGCCAAATGCATCTGCTCAATGATACTTTTCCATTTGTGTCTCAGCACACACACAATAGAACCGAACTCTATTTTGCGCATAAACAAAAATAAAAAATTAACTCGAAACTATTTTATCATCACACTCACTAAACAACGAATTTATTTCTCTTTCGTTCATTTATTACTTTGACAAAAGCAAATAAAATTTAATCAAAAAAAGGAGGAGTTTAAAATTTCATATGAATTGTTCCATCCAGCTTCAACATCAAACTTGTCACGCGATTCAAACTCGACATTAAAATTAAAATTAAAAAACAAGAGATGAAAGATGAATACGCTAAGCATAACGGGAGAAAAAAATAAAATGAAAAAGAAAAACAGCTCGGCAGCTGTATCATGGTTGATTAGATTCCATCAATTAAGAGTACAGCGTTGGTGCCATGTTTGCCAGGCAAAAGAGACGCCCGCTCTATTCTTTAATTAGACAATTAATTAAAACTAAAGAGAGATGCACTGCCATTGTTTTTAACTCTTCTGACCGCAACCACCAGTAACACAAACTCGATTTGGATGCAGTCTTTCATTTCAACAGCCGTTTCACTGCTAAATAAAGCTCGACTAATCCATAACATTGAAATAACTTACCTTAAACCTTCAAAACAAACATGAAATAAATTAAGAAAATAAAAGTAAACAAGAAAAGTTAATTAAATTATCATGATAGACACATCTTTATTTATTTTTATTAATAAATTATACAAAAATCGAGTTGAAAAGGAGGTGGACGACGATGATAAGAGATGTAGCAAACATTAAAATCCACTTTAACCTCAGGAATGAAATTTTATTCTCCAACTGTTACGATAATAACAAGCTAGTTCGAGTTGACTCTTTAAGCTGTATAATGATGAAGTAAAGCATAGAGAGAAGGCAACATTAAAGAATTTTCAATTAAAATACACCAGAGACAAATAACTCCCTCGTATGCCCCTGTGGCAAGAGGTAAACTAAAGTTGGCCGTTAGGGAAAAAGAAGGCAGCTGGCAAAGATTTTCGGTCGATAAAAGGGAACAAGAAGGGGACGACCTGGTGGTCAACCCCCTTAGGACGAGTGGCACAAAAGGAATGACCGGATAAAGAGCAAAGCAACATCCGCACGTATCGCCAGAGGTAGACTAAGTAGAGACAAGAGAGAAAAGTTGAAAGTACTGATTGAATTTAACGGAGGGAGAAAGACGAAACTCAAATAAAGAGCTAAGTGGATTGCTAAAGGGAGTAATAAAATGATAAAAAGATATATAGGATTTTTATTTCTGTTTATAAACAGGTGCTTGTGAGTTTTGTATTTGTGCTGGCCTCAATATTGGTCTTGGTTGCTATGGTAATCTCGAATCACCGAGGTAACTGAGGGAGAAAACGGTTTTGGTCTGATATTTTTTTTCTTCTTTTTTCTCTCTCTTTGGTTCACGTCTGGTTTTGACAAGTGAAAATTTATGATGCAAATGAGGGTTGTTGGACAATGAGAAGTCATTGCATGGCACACTAATTACTGCAAATGGATTAGCAAATTAGTAAAAATTCAAATGTAAAATTTTCATCATCCTCTTCTGCTCCGAGTTCACTTGTAGATAGATAAGACACCTCATTAACAGCAGTTGAAGGAAAAAAATTGAAGAAATGGAAAAAGATAAAGAAGATAACGACGCTCGTGGCTCGACTTGTAGACAAGTTTATTTCAGCTGGTTTGAATTTGCATGTTTTCATTCAAACTTGTATTGATGATGAGTTCAACTGAAATTACTTTTCTAAAATAATAATAAATATAAAAATAGTAAAATAAAAATAGTAAATATAAAAATAAATTTTATTCAATTATTCAAGTACATTTGATTAATAAACAATTCAAGTCATTGGAATTGTAAATGTAAATGTAAACAACAATAAATAAATAAATAGTAAGACTTAATCACATTTAAATAGCAAATTTTATATAAAATATGCTTTAAAGCTTCAAGATTTTATAAATCGATTAATTTTCCATTCCATTTGCAGCTTTCAATCCGCTTTTTATTCCAGCATCTCCTTTTACTCCACTTAATTTTCAAAATGGACCTAAAATACAAACTGATTACAATCGGATTATTTTAAATCAGCTTAGTTTTTTTCAAATACTTTGCCACATGTCAATCTAAATTACTGCAAATGAGCTCATTTACAGACAAATTCACATCCGAAGCAAAGCGAAATTTTAAACATTTCTGACTTACTCGTCTGAAAAATTATTTTACCTTAAAACACTGCAAATGTATAATTTGATGGATGGGTGGGTGCCAACATATGTCTGTCTACTGCACATCTGCCATTTTTCTCTCCAGTGCCTCACAAAAAAAAAAATAAAAAAAAAATTACACGAAGAGCACACGTGTTTTAAATGACACTTTTCTTTGCCTACTCCATTAAGCAAACCCAATACTTTACCTGGGTTTAAAAAGTTGAGAATTTATAATTTATAACGCAGCATTTAGGAGATAAAAAGGAGCAATTTTCATGAATTTAAATTAAAATGTTGTGAAATGTTGCAATTGTTTTGAAACGATTTTAATATCTTTTATTTTCTTGTATTTAAGTGCACACGAGTTGATAATTAGCACGGTCGTTTGGCGAAACCCTTTTGCCCCAAGGTGCTAATCGCGATCAGCATTAAAATTTGCGACGAAGGCACTATTTATCAGAAAAGTGATTAAATTGAACGTAATTAAATTTTCTTTTGCAGAAATGAGCGTGAACTAATTCAAATTACATTTCCTTGTCTGCGTTTCTTTCAATCAAATGCCTATTAGCATCGCGATAAGCTCGAGCTTCTGAAAAATGTCACTCCAATACAATTGCTATGTTATTCAGTGTGCAGGGTTGTGACCGTTACCGTTCCTATAACGGCGTTACCGGTAACGCCGTTACCGTTACAGTAACGGTAACGGTAACGAGTTACATTTTCAGCTTAGTAACGT
>JAQFZN010002641.1:0-10849 GCA_034687075.1 Geophilus carpophagus | reverse complement strand
AATTATTAAAAAAGTTTTCCTATTCCCAACTTACTGCTAATGACACTTGTCAATTGAATGGTACTTGGAGGGTTAAGAATATTATCTTTCTTCTTATCTTGATCAGACTTATTTGGGAAAGAGAAATTTTGAAACTGTTTGATCTGCTCGAGTCTCTTAGGAATTCTTTTCTGATATGACCAGCCTTGTGACAATAAAATTTTGTCTCTTAACAAATTCTTAATTATTATTGAATGTGGAGACGATGGCTTCATACCAATCTTTTGCTTCTCTTGAGAGAAAGCATCTGGCGCAGGATTGAATGCAATCGTCTCTTGAGACCTCTAGAAAGTCCATATTGTAGGCAATTTTCAGCCCACTCTTTGAAAATGATATTGTTTCTTTTTCCTTTATACATTCAGGATTTTATGCCTTTGATCGTCTTAATTCCTATATCCCGTTGATTAGACATGATCGTCTGAACTAGCTGATTAAGATCAACCATCGATGCAATGGGTATCCGAGTAATTCAGCTACCGGTACTGATGGTGGAGTTACAATGGGTATTACAGGTACTGGCAGAGTAAGTACTGCAGGTTGAATGTTTGGGTTAGGCTGCATATTTTGTAGCAAATTAGCTATGTGATCGAACTGCTGTAGCATAACTGGATCAGCACGCTTACGACTGCGTACAGATGTACTAAAGTCTGACGAGTAATCCGTCGATCTATCTGATGGATCGTGAAGATGTCGTCCAGCTCTTCTTCTCTTGGGACTTTTTATGTGAAACTGGATCTTGTGCCTCAGCGTTAAAAGTTGGCGGAATTGGTACAGGAGGTGTTTCTATAGTTCTGGGCGTTTCCTCCGAGGTTTGTCCTTCTAACTGTCCTGGGGTAAAACCTTGGTTTGGCCTGGTGCTTGTACTGGGTCCTGGTATTGCTTCTTCAAAAAACTGCAAAACTGTGTGCTGAGGTGGTTCCATTCTCTATGTGTATCAATTATCTTGAAAAACTGTAGAGAAGAATAAAGATTTTAGCTCAGGCATTTATAGTTATTTTTCTCACGTAAGAAATAACAACTATAATACACTAAAATTTTTAGCTAGTGTGCTTTACAGTTGAATTTCTCTTATGGCATTCTGCAGTAGTGAGAATACAATAATAAAAAATATAATAAGAAATACATATTTTATATTTAAAATATTTTTTATTTGAACAGTTTTAAATGATGACTTCACAATTAATTTGGGAGTTTCTATAGAAAGACTGCTGTGAGCAATCTTTCCAATTTTCTTCTTGCCTACTAAAAGAAGGACCCCGAGTCTATTGGTGTTGGTTTCAAATGCAAGAAATAAACCGTTTTGATAAAATCTTAACTCTAACTGCAACGGTTCGGTCGGGAGACAGATAGTGTTCAATAAACAGCCTTAAACTATCAATACAATATAAATCCTTTATTT
The DNA here is from genome assembly GCA_034687075.1 of Geophilus carpophagus. Taxonomy (NCBI): domain Eukaryota; kingdom Metazoa; phylum Arthropoda; class Chilopoda; order Geophilomorpha; family Geophilidae; genus Geophilus; species Geophilus carpophagus. The sequence continues at coordinate 9,411 of JAQFZN010002641.1, read as the reverse complement.
CAAACTAAAGGTCGGCAATAGATTATTCTCGAACGAGAATAATCAGTACAAATTACAGAGTTTTCCCTTAAGAGGTGAACAGATTGCTATACAATTTATGGAACTGAACAGTTATAATTAAGTGCTCCTAAGGGGTGGAATGGTTCCTTTAACTTGTCGCAAACAGTAGTTGAATGGCCTAGAATAGAAAAGAGCGCAGTGCAAGAAGATTGCACTCCATGTTATATTCAAAGTGAATAATAAAGTTGTATCTCCTAAATGAGAACAACCAACTAAATTGGATAAATGTTCTAGCAGCACAATCTTGTCTATCACAAGCAACACTAATCTAAAACTAGCAAATGGTCTGTACAAGTACAGAACAAAGTTTGGTTTGTCAAAGTCAATCAAAAGCAAAAAGCATCTCCTAAAGGGAAAGTTGCCCTTTATATATGCAATAAAGGTGGTGACCTCTATTGCAAGACTCAAGGTCTCCCTCTCCATTGGCAACCTTGTTCATAAGTATCGAGCAGGCCATGGTGCTAGCTCTGGTGTGCAGCCATTGTTCTCATAGACGGTGGCGCCATTCTGTGAGTGTGGCCTAAATCAAAAAGGTAAACAAAGCTCAATGCCAGCGGCCGATAAATCTAAACATCCTAAAACAAAACAAAGAAAAAGGATGCAGACAGAAAGATAGGATTCTAATTTTTTTTTTTAATTTTTGGCAGGGAGCGAAAGCACACTACCACATGACTTAAATTGTTTGAAAGTCATGAAAAAAAATTTACTGATGACCTCCTGCACTTCCAGGATACAGGGCACAAATGTCCTTCAGGAGGGCATCAAAGACGTCAACACCTCTCCTCCTTATCTAAAAACCATAGATATTGACACAAATGCTCTGCTAGGTTTTCAGATTTGATACTTTGACTAGTTAGTCTCTTTTTCAAAGGCCTCCAGTTGGACTCTATAGTTGGAGTATTGGCCCATGTGCAAGGATCCACAAAGTTGCAGGAATGGTTGACAAGCAGTTGAATCCTTTATTGTCAAGAAAGTTATAGCCTTTCAAACAATCTGTCATAACTGTAGTGCCTTGCTCAACATGCTTGTTTATAATGTAAAGCAGCCTAAGCACGTCTCTGCGATTATCGGGGCAGATTTCACTTCGAAATTTGCCCCCCTCTCACTTGTTTTCTCCAATCTCTATCATTCCCACAATCTAGTTGCCCTCGACAACTCGACCCCTCTCATATTTATGTCTACCAATCTTGGACTCATCAACTTCAACGACACAGCCCGGGCTACCTGGAACTGCTTGTACTCCAGTTTCACAAATGTTAAATTTTGAATGATTGTCCTCATTTTCAATTTCCATTGGAATTACATTATTTACATCTTCATTTTTTGAGAAATAAAAAGTGGTGCTGCTGCTGCTTCTTCTTCCGTGCGTGAAACCGAGCTGGATGCAAACTCATCTGTAGACGATTCAAATTCCGATGAGATAAAAAGCGTGCGTGATGATTATAAGGATGATTTGATCGTTTTTCTTTGTTGTCGTTGTTGTCGTTTCAGATGACGACGACGACGATCCAGATGGTCGACACGACATTGCTGAGAAAGTCGCTTTGATCCACGGACAGTGAGGATGATTGAGCTGGAGGACGAACGCTTGGAATCTACGACCAAAATTGTTTCTGCCGAAAATGACTTTGGTGAGATAGATAAACGAATGAAAATTTGAGAAAAAAATTGATTTAATTGATTTTTTTTTCAGTTTCAGATGATGAAAACGATGTCGATGGCCGATGCCGCACGACTTCAAACGTCATCGACAAACTGCCGTCTGCAACAACAGTTGCCGCCGCTGACGCACGGACGACAGTTTCTTGCGAATCATCAGAAAAACCGGCACCTCAGCGATCCACGTCGACTCTGCCTACGCTGAATTGGCATGATATTTTGGCGAATTTTCCGACTCCGAACGTATCTGTCGAGGCGTTTGCGTCTACGAGTGCATCGAAGTGTCCATGAGCAGATCGACACGCAAACGTCCTTTGCGTGTGGCCGCGTCTCAGCCACCCAAAATAGGCCCACAGCATTCGTTTTTAGCAAAAGATAAGCTTTTGCTGGAAAAACATTTGTCCAAATTTCTGGACAAGAAATGAAGAGTGAAGTCATGTGTCATCAGAAAAACATTTGACGGAAATAGTGAACTGAAATCACTCGAACGTAGATACACGGTTAATCAAATTCGAGATTGAATTTCTGCGTTCGTTCGTATACAGAATAAATGGTGAAAATGTTGTTTGCTTTCTTATGTTTGATGATGAAAATGTTTTATGAACTGTTTCTTTGATCAATTTTAATTAGGTAAATTGTGACTGAGTGAGTGAATGAGTTGGTTTTTGAGTATTATAGGTTTGTTTTCTTTTTGAAATTTATTTTGTAATAATAATATTTTTAAAAAATTGGCAATATTCTGGAATTAAATGTATTTTGTTATGTATTAATTTCAACTGATTAATTATAAATAAATTTGTTTTTATTTTTTTTAAATTTTGTTTTCTTCACTATCTGATGATATGATAAAATTACGAGCTTTAATATTGTTTTGTCATTTCATTAATCAATAAATTAATAAAAATTCATTTTCACCATATTTTCTTTACTTTTTCTAACAAAAACGATCGTTCGAGCCTGTTGTCACCTATTTTAAATAAATTAAAATTCTGTAAAATTTTTCAAAACGATACGGTACGTAATCGATCGCCGATGCTCACCGCGGGCCATTTTTGGAAACTTTCGCCCCCAAATAAATAAAAAAAAACATTTAGCAATTCCAGCACACTTGTGCTTTATATTTTTACATTCACATTTATACATGTGATAATGATAATAGTAAATATATATAAATACGCAATACACACGTACATGAATGTACGGTGCAATTTGTGTATTTATATACATTTTCAATTTGCTGTAAAATAATACACACACAAAAATGTTTTTATTATGTACATTGTATAAGTTGTCTATTAAATAATTATTTTCTTTTCTTATACCTTTTATTAGGTAATTATATATCTTTATATGGTAATCTTTATTATTTTCAACACACGTTTTATTTTCAAAAAATATACATGTGTAACCTTTCTTAGTTATCCTCGGGACTGATAGTAAATTCTCATTACATTTAGTACCTACTAACACTTTAGTTGAATCTGTTATGCCTTGATCGTGATTTAAGGCTAGACTACCTATTCCTTCTGTAAATACAGGTTCTCCGGCCGTATGTATAATCTTTTTAGTTTTATTCATGTTCTTTACTAAGTCAATTCTGTGGAAATAAATTGGGCGGCTTTGTGGAATTGAAATGAATAATAACAGGTGTTTAATCAACATAATACATGTTGAGCAAGATGCTCGTACAATATGGTTAGCACTACACTCTTGGTAGTGCTCTCGTATAAGTGATCTCACAAGTGATTAAAAATATACACGTTCTCGGATTACATTAACTCGCATCGCGCGCCGCGTGTTACATTTATCTCGCGCATACAATAATATGATTCACAATAATATTAAAACATCACAAATCTCTTTTGGTAAATCACCACAAATTCCTCTCATTTGGGATGGTTTTAAAAACTCTTACATAAAAATCGCAACAAAAGTTATAACATAAAATTTTTTATAACATTTTTCATTGATCTTCCAGATATCGCCTTTGTTAATATATCCGCTGGGTTATCCACGCCGCTTACATAATCTAAAATGATATTAAAGTTAATTAGATTTTGTTTACAATAATTTATGCGTCTACTCAAATATTTGGTACGCAATTTTTGTGTACCTTCTCTCAACATTTTTATAACATTCATATTATCACAATAAATAAATTTTTCAATATTATCAATTTGAAAAATTTCTCTACACAAGTCATTTGTCCAAAGAATCTCTTTGGTCAACTCCGTTAAAGCGTCTAATTCCGCTTCAGTTGAACTCATCGCAACGATAGTTTGTTTTTTACTCTTCCAGTTAATCAAACTTTTGTTAAAGAAAAGCATGTAACCATTAAATCCCTTACTATCTATTGTGCGGTCTTGTGATGCGTCGCAATAACTTATTAACTCAATAGTATCAGTTTTCTCATATTTTAAACCTAAATTTATTGTTCCCTTCAAATATCTCAATACTCGTTTTAATGCCTCGTAATGCATTAACCTTGGATTATTATTATATCTCGCTAAATTACTCAATGTGTGAGCTATGTCTGGCCTCGTGTGTACCGCTAAATATTGTAATGATCCCATTAATTGTTGATACTCGTTACTATCAAAAGTTGGGCTATTCTCGTACTCATCTATGTTTTGGTTAACATCGCCTACTCCTCTGCATATGTTGCAGTCTGTCATCTCGTATCTTTTAAGTAAATTTTTTATATACGCGCTTTGATGCAAAACAATATTATCCTCGTTATAATCTATCTGCATTCCTAATATCTGATTAGGATTCTCTTTAGTAGTTAATATCAAATCCTTTTTGATTAGATCTACCACTCGTTTCTCAAGCTCCTCATTATTATATATTGTTGTACAGTCATCGACATGTATGGCTAAAAATATCCACTTACTATCTTCTATAATATAGTAAAAGCATTCATCCTCTTTACTCTTATTAAATCTCGCGTTTAACAATATGCTATCTAATCTCTCGTGCCAATTTCTCCCCGATTGTTTTAATCCGTATATGGATCTGTTTAATTTACAACTCATAGTTTTATCCTCGTCGTATCCAGGTGGTTGTTTCATCCACACTTCCTCTTTTAATATTCCATTCAAATAAGCTGTTTTTACATCATGCAATCTGACTTTCGCATTAAATTGTATTGCAATTGCTAGTAATAATCTTATTGTCTCTGTTCTCGCAACAGGTGAGAAAGTCTCCTCGTAAGTCTCGCCATATTTTTGAGAGCAGCCGACTGCTACGAGTCGTGCTTTAAATCTCTCTACTTCGCCATTTATTGCGTGTTTCACTCTGAATACCCACTTTGACTTAACTGGCTTTATGTCCTGTGGCAATTTAGTTAAAGTCCATACTTGCAATCTATCCATATCACTAAGTTCATCCTCAATCGCTTTTATCCATTGTTCTTTCTGTGGACTGGATAATACCTCCTCGTATGAATTAGGAATAATTAAATTGCTGGCTAAAAGTGTTCTATCTCTTAACCTTTCAGAACGTCTTACGCCCGTTTGTTCTAATTCTCTCTCTCTTTGTTCTCTGTTTAATTGTCTCTGAACCTCTATAACCGCTCGCGTTTGACCTAAGCGTCTACCTCTTTGATTTATTTGCTCTTGATTGATTAACATCAATGGGATGTTCTTGTTCTATCACGTTAGGTTCTGGCTCTTGTATTATTTCATTTTGTTCCCCTCTAACATTATTATCTAAATTTAAATTTAAATTTCTAGGTTCTTCCTCTTCCTCCCCGACCTCCTCTTTTTCTGAAAAATCATTTTCGGAACTTATATTATCGCTGCTTATGTTTGAGATTAATTCTTTGCTTTTATTTTCATTATCCTCCTCCTCATGTTCATTTTCTAGATATGTGTATCCTAGTTTGTCCTCTAAGAATTCTATATCATAATATTCGCCTATCTTGTTGTTGTTTAGCATTAGGATTCTATACCCTTTTCTATTAATTGGATATCCCATAAATATACCCAGTTCCCCTCTTGGGAGTATTTTATTGTCCATTGTATGAACAATAGCTAGACATTTGAACCTTCTAAGAAAGTTTACACTTGGTGTTCTGTTTGTCCAAATACCCTCTGGTGTTTTACCATGTGTTCTTGTGTGACTCAGATTTTTAATTCTCACTGCACAGTTAAGTGCTTCACCCCAATATTGTTTTGGTAAACACGAATCAATTAGTATTGTTCTCATGATACGGGTTATCTCTTGATTCGCCCTTTCAGCCACTCCATTCATTTGTGGGTGGTAGGGAATGGTTAACTCGTGTTTTATACCCTTTCGCCTCAAATATTCATCTAATCTATGATTTACAAATTCGCTGCCATTGTCGCTTCTTAATACTTTAACCCTATTTCCTGTAAAGGTTTCAATGGCCTCCAATCTTTGTTTGATTAATTCGGGAGTTTCTGCTTTAGTTTTCATCAAAAATTTTTCGACTAAAATCGTCGACCATTATTAAAATGTATCTCTCGTCATATGTAGTAGGTGGCTCTAATGGTCCCATTAAATCTACATGTATTATCTCTCCTACAGTATTGGAGTTTCTTTTGAACAAACGTTTGTGTTTACATTGTTTAAGTTTGCCGCGTACACATATAATACATTTGGTTATACAATCTGATTTGTCAAATTTAATTTTTTCAAGGCCTCGTACCATGATTTCATCATGCATAAGTTTGAGTTGTTTACAATTTAGGTGGCCCATTCTTAAATGCAACATATTCAAGTCGTCACACGCTATGTGTGTGCTCTCGTTTAATTCGACTTGTGTATTTATAAGATATTTATTACCTACACGTTTACCTCTTAATAAATAATCATACACTTTTAAATAACAATGATTTTTATCTAAAATTAATACTTCTTCCTCTAAAAATATACAGATATAACCATGTTTTGTAATTCTTGGAACTGATAATAAGTTCTCTCCACAAGTAGTAACAATTAATATTTTGTTTAAATCGGTTACTCCGTTCTCATGTTTAAGTGTTAAATTTCCTATCCCCTGACTATAAATTGGCTTTCCTGCCGTGTAAATAATTTTTTTAGTTTTGATCAACCGATTTATCAAATCTACTCGATTAGTAATGTGGTTAGTGGCTCCTGAGTCTACGTTCCACTGTATATTTAAATAGTTATTATTCTCGTTTACACTATTTACCTCATGTCTTTTACATTTATCATTTAATAAAGAATTTTTAAAATAATTGTATCCTACCATACAAGCGTTGGGTTCTACTTCCCAATCGGTGTCTTCATCTGTATTCACTTGTTGATTATTAGTGCTCTCTTCTCCCTCGGTAGCTCGTTGTTCATTTGCGTTGTCATGTTGTTCTTCCGCAATGTCGAATTGTTGGGCTTCCGCGTTGTTTGGTTCTCCAATCATGGTCACCGGTTGCACTTTATTCTTATTAATTAAATCTAATTTTTTTATACAAAATTTCTCACATTTTTTACAAATACATTCTATACAATGAAAAACATTCTCGTCTTCTGACTCTTCCTCGTTCTCGACAACAGTGTCCTCCGCGCTTTCCATATTCTCATCCTCGTTCTCACTTAATATTATTTCATCGGGATTTGTTATTGGTTGTATATCTTCCTCGTTCTCAATTGTAGCTGATTCTTGTGATGGCAAATCTTGATATTGTTCACAATCAGCTGCTACCGCTTGTCGCATTTCTCTAATATGACCAATAACAGGAAATGGTACATCAGAACGTTCTAAGCCTTTTAATTTTTTTGGTTTGGCTTTAATATCTTCAGTGTATCGTATTTCGCCCATTTTTACACTAATTATCTCCTCGTCCTCGGTCAATAAGTCATAATAAGTATCTTTTCCTCCGCGAATAATATAAACGGGTTTACGATCACTCAAATAGCCTACTTGCATTATTGTGCGGCGGTTATTTTCCTCGATTTGGGTTGAGGTCCGTTCTGGTATTTGTAATGGTTCCGCGTTTCGAAAATCTTCTCTAAATTGTTCCATAATCTCATCATCGGTTAAATTCACTTCGAACCTTTTGAAATCTTCTTCCTCGTGCTCTATTGGTTTAGGGTTAGGGACTTGTATATTTTCAAATTGGATATTTTTTATGATGTTGGTCTCATATGTATCCACACCATCAAAATCCCAGCATTCTGGTTCCAAATTTTCTTCTTGTCTTCCGCGTTCTCTCTCGTAATTTAAATTGTCCTTATTTCCCGGTTTAAACCAATTGCCGGATAATTTAGGCCTAATCTCCTCGAATGGTTGCTGAGCTATCACATATTTCCAGTCTCCCTTTGAGAAAATTAATTTTTTTGTGCCATCCTTCAAATAAATTGTTTTAACAATTCTACTCGTATCTCGATTGTCAATTTCTCCCTCGTAATGCGTTTCCACGCGTATCGCATTTTGTGGTACAGGACAGCGTGGATTTATCCCTCGTCCGCCATTACTATCGATAAATAATTGTTCGAATAAAGTTTTACTTTCCTTTTTCGAATTTTCGTCCTCGATTTCCCAATCTGCGTCCCATGGCTTTTTGTAAGCTTCTCCATAATTAAAATGGCTTGTTTCACACACTAAAGCTGACCTTTTGGTTGGAACATGTGCAACTCTCGGTTTCCACTGGCCGGCACCATCTTGCTTTTTTGGTATCGCTCCTCGGTTTTTCGATCTTTCTTCCGCTTCTCGATATTTTTTCAGTCTTTTTTCACATTCTGCTCCTCGATGACCAAATTGTCCACACTCAAAACATTTTATGCCTTTGGAACATTGAAATTTCCAATGTCTTTCCTCTCCGCAATTGTGGCACATGCGACGTCTGTCCGCCATGCTCCTCGTTCTAGTTGTGGCTGATGAGTAGGTGTTGTCACGTGATTGGCTGTAACTATTATTTAGCTCATCTTGCTTCCTATTGGCTTCTTCAACCATTAGTCCCTGTCTGGCTTCGCTCAATGTTAGTTTTAAATAATTAAAAGTATTTTTCGTACTTGTGAATTCTCTTCTTAATCCACGTACTAAGAAATGTAAAAATTCTGCATCAGTTATTTTTGTATTTTTAGAATTGTGACGGGACTCATGTGTGACGTAATAAGAAGTTTGGAGACTCAATTTAGAACTTAAACAGTAAAACCATTTATTACCTCTTGTTAAATGGTTCAGGCCACGGGCCAATACAAAATAATAAGATACAAAATAATGTAATTTAAAAATGTAGAAACGGCAAGGGGAAACCCCTCTCTCGACTTGAGAGAGTGGGCTAAACCAATGGCATATATGCAATTTGAAAGCCAGGTAAATGGTACATTTAAATAGATTAATAATAAAATTACACATAAATGTATATATGTTTAAAGTTAACATTAATGGAATATCAAATACTTATTATAAATGAGAGTTAAAATGATAAAAGAATAAAACAAAAAGAGATGACAATAAGCTAATACTAAATGAGGTAAAATACTAAATAAAAACAACATGGCGGAGTCTAGGGGATTTGCTACTTACGGGTTCCTGTAAATGTCACAAAAGAAATATAATTAATAAAAGCTTACCACTAAACACTTATTTGACATAAGAACAACAAACATGGTGAAAATAATAGAAGACAGGAAAGCCTAGTCTGAGTCAACTTAACAGGAAATAGGCCAAGTGCTAAACGGAGTCACTTGGGCAAGGGCCGCGAA
>JAQFZN010002640.1:0-10854 GCA_034687075.1 Geophilus carpophagus | reverse complement strand
CCACTAAATAAATACCAACAACTAAAAACCTTCTGGCCACTTGAAAAAACTAATTAAATCAAACCCACACAAACTAATTATAAAATTCCCTGCTTAATATTCGAAACCACCATTACCATCATCAACTCTTTACTTCAAAAAAATAAAAAAAATAAAAAAAAATTAGTGAAGGAACCACACGCCATTAGTCAAAGACACACATTCTTTTCTGTCTCTAATGATTGATATTTTTGCCACAAGCTCAAGGGAGGACATGGTAGGTGCTAGTGATGAACTGCAACCAATCATGGATCAGCACGTGCTCAACCGACCAAACTTGACACAATTTGTCCCTTTCTGCAGGCCTTGGAAGATTCTTCCTCTCTCGTTCTCTCTTTCCTCCTGATTGTTGCTATTAAGGCGAAGGTCTCATATTGACAATGCTGCGAGGTAATTGAATAAGCGTAGCCGCCTGGAAATTATAGCTTATTGATTTGACCAAAGGAGGGCGCCCGCCTATTAAGAGTGCTGCCGGCTATAACATTCCTGCGCTTGCGCAATGATCACCCTTGGTTTGTAGGCGGTATGCGGCCAGACACAAGCAGCTTAAATCAGAGCCCCTAACATTCACGATCCGTTGCTACGCAATGTATTGCTTGTGTGAACCCAAGTGAAATCTTGCCTGAATACATAGTGTCTTTTTTCGTCTTGCAGCGATCAACATTCCTGCACATTATCTGTGTATAAGTTATTAAGGATATAAAAAGAATTTGAGCGTGGAAGAAAGAGCAAAAAATATGACATTAGGTATCAACATTGTTTTAGCAAGTTCATGTTTAAGTGAGTTATATACTAAGGAGATTGTAGTTTGGTCTGCTGGAATTGTGATATTAAATTTTCCACTTTTTGGATTTTTGTAATTTGCACCTGAGCAATGCAGTGAAGCGAATCTCTCATCTAGTGTAAATCTAACACAGCAAAGTTTTTCTATGTTTGATGTTATGAAATTGTATTGAATTAATTCTAACTGATGTAATTCTGATATTTTGATGCAGAAATTACATTTATTAAAATTAGGGCAGCTCAAGATGGCTGCCAAAATGAACCTCGCATCATCCGGGGGTTAACTGGTTTAACCTTTAGAAAAATTTCTGACTTAGGAATTACATTAAGGGGTTTCAACAGTTAGATTTGTCAGATTAATTTAAGTAGATTAATGTTCAAATTTGTGAGTGACTACATCAGTTACGAATTAATCTTACTAGATTTCTTTCTGCATACATAATAGCATAAGTGTGTGATAGTTCAATTCAAACTTTATTAAATTTAACATAATTTTATTTATCTCAATTGCAATATTATTCACTCAAAAAATCCGATTGATCAGAATTCAGATCAATCTCACTATTTGAAGCCCTGTAATTCGATTTTTCTTGAATTAATTTAATTAATGATATTTTCATAATTTGATAAAAATTGTCTGGTGACTTCTTTGTGGTTTGTTTTGCTAACTTTAGAACTAACACAATTAAAATACATTGCATTAAATTTTAAGTGTTTTTTTTATTATATTTTACTTATTACAACTTTATTTAATTAAATTTAATGCAAAACTAAAGTTAAAATCATATTTAGCTTTCTTTCATTTTTAATTCCAGTGTTTGTGCAATTTTACCTAACTCGAGGTCAAAACATTGTAATGCTTCAATGTTGGCATCATAACGCACGTTAAGAAAAATGTTAAAAATTCACTTTCTGCCACGTCAATAAAAATTCCTTTTAGGTCCATATGTTGCACTAGTAAAGCTATCAAATGCTATAAAGTAATTTCAAAACAGAACCGAATGAAAATGAAATATTAAAAACTTGTACAATTGATGTCCTTAAAATACCATCAATTATCATGTCCAAACATTTATAAATTACAAAACTTTCATAATTAAAAATTTCTCTAATTAAACCGATTGATACTGTATATCCACTTTAATTTTAAAACACCAACTGACCATTAAAAAAATTCATTAAAAATGTTTTATCACAATGTCCCTTAACTTAACCTTTCTCAAACCGAGCAGAGACTACTGAAATAATTATAAACTTTAATTTCACCAACTTGTTTACGCATCACATCTTTACCTAAATACTTTAAAATATGTGTCAAGATAGCAAAAAGTAGAGCATGCAAAAATTATAACCTGAGAGAATTTATGTAGTTATGTGGTAAAATGTGTGGAAGTTGAATTTCATTTTTGATTCAAGAATAATCAAATATTAAAAAGACACCATGTGTGGTTATAGATCTTGAGTCTCTGCTCCTCTGTGCTAAGCATCAACTGCAATAAATCATTTGCAAACTAAATCCAACTTGTCACTAAGAACAGATGACGTACCATTCATTTTCCTACTCATTTATATTTCTATTCCCCACTTTATTAATAGCATTCTCCGTTCAAATCTGCCTCTGCTACAATTTCGAGTCAACATGAACATGAAATATCATTGCGATTTGTCACACTGCATGTAATTACAACTGCACTTGTGTGTTCCAACAAAATTACATGTAAATAAAACCCAAAACATTACGATTTGCTTGTTATTGTTTCATTATCTTTCCTGATACTAACTTAAATCCTTACAACATGTTCGTTTGTGTCATTTCAACTTGAGTTTCAATTTGTTGTTTTAAGAATTCAATGAGATAGTGAGAAAAGAGATCTAGTATTTGGTTTCTGTTACATTTTCAACATTTAATTTGGTTGAATGATATAATTAGTGCATGTTGTGAAGATCATTTAGAAAGAAAAGAAAAATTAAAGACATTAGGTTGATGTTGTTTAAAAAAAATGTGTAATTATAGCAATAGATGGCACTGTTTTTCAGACTATTTTGTAAACATTGCATAGTTTTAGAAGCCACTTCTCATCGAAAACCAATTCGCACCGAACTTAAAGGCGAATTTTACTGAAATAAACATAAAATTAACATTCGATCACATTGCAATTTTGTGCAAAGATTACTTGGTTTTACTAGAAGTCACTCTTGAAATAAAAAACAGTGGCTGCTTTTTTTCTTCGAAATAGTCACATAACTTGTATCAAGAAAAACTTTTAGATCTGTTCAATCAAAATGATGCGCATATCAGCTTTAAATAAAAGAAGTTTTACATTTCAATCAATTTTTTCCAATTATTAACCGCTTGCAATAAACTTTTAATTAATACTATATAGTTAGAAGCAACAATTGCAATTAACCACAATATCTCTCTAAAGTACGCATAATTCCATAGTCAATAATCCAATAAAGCACTGTGTGTAACTGGTCAAGAAATCAAACCAATTAACAAATGTGTTTTCAATTAATTCCAGTTATCGTAGCAAATTATTAAATTAATATCGACTTGACAATATTTTTTTCTTTTTGAAACTTTATTCTCACATCAGCTTCACTTTAATAGCAATTTACGAAAATCAACAAACAACCCCATTCTCACTGTTGTGATAAATTGTTGCGTGACTATGTTAATCAAGAGTTGCAAGCAGCTCCTGGGTCAAACACAACTTGTGACGCATCAATCTCGTGACATTTCACCCTTGGCGACATAACTGTCTACAATATACAACTGTCCAGAAAAGTAATTGAAAAAGCCTCTGTTTACAAACCATACAAGTGTGTAACAATAACCCTCATACATAGCAAAGTGTGTAAACAAAACCGACTTATTGATCCATTATCAGAATTGATGTATTGTAATATAAGAAAATAACAATATCAAAGATTTAATTTGTTTACACGTTTCACAATTATTAATAATCATCACAATTCGTAAAGAGATAATCCATCTCGAACTTCATTATTTCTCACTTAAAAATAAAACTCGATTATTTACGACTGCCGCAGCAAGTTAATTCCAAGAAATGCGCACATTTATTTCCATCGGCGACATATTGCGACTAACTTTTTGCGACAACAATATAAAAACAATTTTCCTTCCATTTTATTACACATAAATTACTCTTCACTATTAATACACGTCTTGATATGAAAAATAACACACAACAGGCCTTAACTCATCAGTCGTAAATTTGAGCAGACAAATTCAGTTGGCATCTCATCTATTTACTGAATAAATATTCCAAAACTCACTCATCACTTAATCTGTCACCCAGCATTTCTGCATTTGTTTGCCAACACCGCCATCCGACATCCCTAGATGCGTGAGATCTTCTGCACCTGCGCACATCGCAACCTCCGTCACGTGACCCCAGATAAGCAGGCGCGTGAGGGGCCGAGTTTGCCACCCATTCCTCAGCTCACTGTTGCTCAGGCGCACACCGGGTTCACAGATCGATACTCTTCAGTCCTGATCACAAGTGTGGATGTTGCAGCCAGCGTCTCTCTTATGCTCGGATGTTCACTATGCGTGATCCCGGCCACAATGTCACCCTTCATCCTCGTGTGGACAGCTGTGGCCTTTGCGGTCAACGGTAAGTCAGAGTTCAATTTATCTTTTCCCAAATTCACACCAAAAAGTTGCGCTTTTACGTATTGCCTTTAAAGCGCTCGCAAAAATAGTTGAACAAAATTTACTTTCACACCTTGTGTTTGTTGACATAGTAATCAAAGTACTATTTCTATGTAGAGCACAACATCTGCTCTTTGAATTTTAATATGTAACTCTGTTTAATTGATCGTTTCGTATGTGTGACATGCTCCTCATTTCTGTATCTTTTTCTTTTTTTAGTTTATGTTTTTTTGGCAAACGCCCACATTGTGTAATTTAATTTTTTTCCAGTCCTCTTTTCCCAATTTGGAAATTATGAATTTTTAAACACATGATTTGAATTCTACTCCCTCCGTTACAAAATGAGAATATCATCTTCGTTTTTTTTCCTTTTATACCATTTCCACTCACAAAAAGAAAAATGTACATTTTAATTTTTTCAAACATAAAATGTCCATAAAAAATATCTAGGGAAACAGCTGCTAAGCCAATCTTAGAATCTGTTTTCTTTTTCATGCCATTTGACCCTCCTTTTCTTTATATTACTCTATATTATGTAGCACGCACTAAAGTCAAACTAATGGCAATAGTTAAGACTGTTAGCACATCGTTTAATTCGAGTAAGTGAAATGAACTTTATAATCAAGCAACATCGTGTGCGAGTGCAACATTTGCATATGTTCATCTTCATAAAAATTAAAAAATACAAAACATATTCAAATCTACATTCCATAAAAAAAACCTTTATAGCATCCCAGCCTATTAAAATGCTCCATTTTTGAATATTTTATAAAAGCTAATGGTCTGTAATTATTTATGTATCGATGATTTTCATCAAACTAAAGCGCCATTGCGGGTTTACTGCTCTCCAAACTCTAATCTTTAACTATCACCTAAGTTAAAAATAATTAATTCCTGATTATGATTCTTTTTAATTTATTGAATATCTACTGGAAAATTTATGTTGGATTTATTCCAAAAATTTACACATATCTAATAATACAAGACTCTCATCGCGTAAATTTAAATTTATTCCTTTACTGATGAAACTAAATGATATATTTTTAATTTTGCTTTAAGAAAAGAAATCTGACCATTCTGCTACAAAAAAGAGTAATTATGTTGTTGTTCTCTTTATCTGGAACTTACTAATACCGAGCTAGGGTCAGAACTAATTTATATCTCTCCAAAATAATTTTGTAAAAATATAAATAAATGTCAAGTTGTTTAGTTAGTGTATTGTAATGAATTTTATATGAAAATAATTCCATATTAAGTAAAACTGTACTCGAAACTTAGTATGTTGATGTTATATATTGTTTCGTGACATCAACTTGAATACACACTATTTTTGACACTTAAATGTGAGTAAACTTAATGTGAGTTATCGTTACAAGAGGTATTTAAAATAACTTGCACTATTAAAATGATGTTTACATGGCAGGAAGATTACACGCAGACAAAGTGTAGATAACGAGAAAAATCAACAAATTGAATTTTGTAGTTTAAGGTTGAATTTAACGCAAGTTTTTAATATTACTTAAAAAAATAGTGAAGAAATGCAAAAATTTTATACCAAAAAAAATACAAAACATTTATACTTTTTTATATTCAGAATTGAGTGTTTACTTGTCCATAAAGCAGAAAATGATGTTATAACTCTTGAAAAAAAGCAAATTTTTTTAATGTTAGAAAAATATCAGAAAAAACTTTAAAAAAATTTGATATAGAAATTGAAAATTGTGTTTGTGCTACAATATACTTAAAAAAATAACAATTTTTAATAAAGTCTCTTTGAAATACAAAATTAAAAAATATAAAGTATTGAAAAAATTTCAGCTTCCGCATCTTAACAAGTATCATTTTCAGATCCAATTTTCTTTCCAATGCTTCATAAATTTTATTAACCTTTTTATATATTTTTTTTCTCCAAAAAAATAATCAAAAAAAAAAATTAACAACGCATTCATACAACTAAAAAAATAATAAATTCTACACCAAAATCTCTTATCGACATTTTCTTTAAAAAATTCTCTTTTTTTCTACGTCCAACCACCCTTAAACCCCTGTCCACTTGTCTTAAAACCATCACATATTTTTTTCCACTCCTTTCAACACACTCTATGGATTTTTTAACACTTTTTATCAAGTTACCAATTGCTCTCTTACATAGGAAATATGACAGCAATTTAAAATGAAAAGCTGAGACTCAAGCACAGGTGGACTTTTCCTCAACAAGCCTTATCTAATTCTAAAACCGAAAAAAAAAAAAATCCAAGCGAATATTACTTTTCCAATTCCTTTTCAAATCAAAAATCTTTCTTTATCTAACTCAATCCTTCATCTATAATAAATTATGAATTACATTACCTATAATAAAGTCACACAAGTGTGTTGTGCAAGGACAATCTTTTATATATTTTTTTTTCCTATGAAACTTCAGATTGCTTCTAGTCGTAAAAGGGTATTAAATATTGGTTCCAGGAAAATTGGGTGGTGGACAGTAACATAGACACATCATTGAAAAAAAGCCATAGCGAACAAATGAAACTTTCACTATATATAAGGAACTATAAAGCTGACAACAAGAAGCGAATCAATAATAATTTGAACTCAATTTTCTCAAACTTGATAATAGCATTTTCTTCAATCCTGATTATAGGGTCTGGTAAAAAGCAATCCTCAGTAAAATGGACCTACGACTTTTATAACCACTTTTTTTTCTCTAATTTATAAATGGGATATAAATTTTCCACTCAATAGCCTTGCTGACTTTTTCATAACATTGCCAAATATAAAACAAGAGACCACTTTAAGCTTTGGATTTAAAAATGAAATTTAAAATTCTAAGCGAAAAATCATGCATGAATTTTATGCCAAAGGATTACCATATCATTTCAGTGTGTTTACAAGCATTCGCATTAAATGCTTGAAATTATAAAGCACACTCTCAGTGCACAGATGGGAATATCCGATGAGTGAGAAAAGCAAATGCATTTGTGAAATTAAATCTACTTGAAACAAAGGCTCGTTTAATGTGATTTTCAAAAATAATAATAATAATAATAATGATAAAATAAAATACAATTTTTGTCAAAACTCGACAACAAATTTTCAAATATTTTTCTAATTTCGATGTAAATATAGTTTGATCTATATTCCATTTATTTAATTCAATCGTATATCATACTAAAAAATATATTTCATTTGAAAATAAGTAGTTCAAATGTAAATGGAAATAGTCAGGATTGATATTTACTCTATTCATATAAGCAATGACATTTGCCAACAGCCAACTGTGCAGTGAAAAATTTATTACTTTTGCAAATGTCAAACCAAATAAATTTAAAGTTCTTCTATATGTATGTACAGTAAATGAAAACCTGTGTTTATCAATAAATAATCATCTAATTCTGAAATAAAAGCACATTAAAAATATTTTTAATTTATTTAAATGTTTTAATACAACATTCATTCAGCCAGTTTAATTAGTTCAACTCCATTTCTACCTGTTAAACATTTTACTTCAATTCAAGTTAGAATACACTGATTGAAGTCCACTCTAATTACTATCGGACTGTACAAGTTGCCTAAACATACAAAAGCAATCACAAAGACAAACAAGTGCCATGTGTCTCTTACCTAACAAGAAAAAAAATCCTTTAATCACAATTGTACCTTAGTCTTGCTTCAAATCCAGTCATTATTACTGCAAATAACTTCTCAATCCAATCACTCATTTAACGCTTCATGTCACACGTGTATCAGCACTGAAAGCCTGAATTGATTAGACATTTTCACCCTAAAATCCAAATCAACTAAAGCTGTGATTGATAAATGATTGAAAAAAATATGAAGTAAAAGAAAAAAATAATTAATCCTTTATTTACTTATTTTTATATATTTTTTTAAGAGTTCTGAGTTATCAAATAAATATACTGTCAACAAAAGTAGTGACAGAGCTCTCTAAAGGCTTACAAAGTGAAGCACAATCTGAGTGAGTTCAGTGATAAGAGAGAAGGAGATCTAAAATGAGTAGAGAGGAAGTGAAAATCTGCAGAGAATTCTGATACTTCAAGTCTGCAATAGGCTTACTTGGCAATAAGCAAGCAAAGCTTTATTTTTGTTTCTATTGTCTCATTTCATTAGGGAATTTAAGATTGGCGATTTAAATGAATCATTGCTCACGATAGTTTGTTCATCTGTACGAAATAGATCTTAGTGCAGTGAGCAAAATGCAATTATTTTCGTTATTTTCTTTATATTTTCCCTTGTGTTTGATAGACCAACTGTTTAATTAAAACAGAGTATTGCAATGGCCGTCAACCGGTGTTGACGTAATGTGATTTCTGCCTAGTTCCCGAATGTCAAAGTGATGAAAATCGACCCAGTATGTGACTTTTGATGAATGTTTAATTTAGATCAGTATTAATTTAAAGAACATATATTAATTAACAATGTATGAGCTATTATAAGCTCTTTTAAAGTCTATAGTACGATGTATGGTTTTCAATTCGAAAAAAGTATAACGGATTGATAAAATTTTTTAATGTTTTCTCAGGAATTAGCAAAAATATTATCATAAACAAAAGTTTATCTTAAGAAATTGTTTTCTCCAAAATTATTTTCAACATTTTTGAGGTACTTCTTAAATGTAATAGCAGCTTTATTGGATAAATGCCAATACTCTTAATGCAGATTATTCCATTGATAAAAATCTAAACTTTCAATCTAATCTAAAATATCAATTTTTTAACTTAATATTTGGAACATCTTAAATATATGTACTTCTAATAATGGCATACTTGAAAAGGAATGAAGATGCAGTAAAATGCATCTACATTTTAAATGCATCTACAATTTAAAAACTACATTTTAAAATTTCAATTTTTCTTGTCTTAAAAATGTAAAAAAAAGAGAGAATATAAAACTGTAAAATTCTCTGAATTGTATATTTTTGCAATCATAAATACTTAACCCAAAACCAACATAACTCATCACGTCTTGAGACTTCAAATTGCATACATTTTTAATATCAAGAATGTTAAATTACTAAAAACAACTAGCTAAACAGAATTATTTATAATTTGAACTATCTTTAATATTGCAAACTTTGATTTAAGTCTCGTTGTATCAAGTTGCATATCACAATAAATAACTTATTCAATTTCTTACAACAGATTTCTTCTTTATTTTTCATTTTCATGCTCTTTTAACTTTTAACTATATTACTCAAAGGATATTATCGACTAACTCTAACGTGCATGTAGACATAACTCAATTAATACAAGCATCTCATCTTTCTCATTAGAAAAATTAAAACAAAATTTGCTATCAATTACAACCCATCAAACTTTCCTTCAGAATTTCAATTTCAACATCCCATAACCACATTATTGTCAAACTTTATTCCCACTTAACCAGTTCTTCATTTCCTATATTGAAACAATTCAATTACCATTTCCACAAACCCTTTACTATCCCTTTAAATGTCACACAGAATCTACATTCATATAAAACAAACATAAATTATAAATTAGCTGCAACAAATTTAAAAAAATTCAAAAAATTCAAAAAATTACAAAAAAATCCTCTTAACAACACTTCCTCATACAATTTTTTATCTCCACCCAAACAATCAACAACATTAACCTAAAAAAAGAATTCAAATCCCTTTAAAATTCACAATTCATATTTACACATACAAAATATATTTAATCTTATTATAAAACAAAACTCTTCAGAATAAAGTGTAAAAATAAAAAAGGAAAAATTAAAGAGAGAACACACTGCAATGCCACTCATGCATATTGATGAAATTGCATAATGGCGCTGCTTGCTCAACTCCAATTCGCAGCATGAGAGCCATAGATCTTTCTAATTGTTCTTACCCTTCACATACAGTTGAAAAATTGTCCAAATGCCTTTCTGGGAATGCACACCAGCAAGCCACAAATGAATATAACAAACCATGCTTCTACTAACATTTGCCATTGTTTGAAAACTATTTCAGTTATCAACACGCCTGGAGTTTTATATGGCGGCTCTTTATTGATGTTTACATACAAATTCATAAAGCAAGTGAAAATGCATAGATTAAATTGGTAATTGATAATAATCACATTCCTCGCTTCAATGCTTTGATCATCCCTTTATGAGCAACCTCATTTAATCACTATAAACAAAATAAATAAGGGTGTATAAAGAATGATTGGAATATATTCTATTTTGAAACAGTTGGTTGTGCAACCAACCGAACTTTAACAGCGGTGTATTCAATGTGTCTTGTGGCTGCATTAAAGTAATGTAATCCAAACTTTTCACAGTGCAATTTAAATGGACAGACATTTTTTACTTGTTAGTCACATGAGAAG
>JAQFZN010002639.1:0-10857 GCA_034687075.1 Geophilus carpophagus | reverse complement strand
AAATTTCAATTTTAAAATTGTAAATTTATTAATATATACCGGAGATCCTCATTTTGAGTGGTTCCTTCAGACAGAGCGGAGTCTTTACTCAACGACGTTTGAGATGGTGTTCTCACTAGATCCAAACCAGCAGCTGCAGCTTTTAAATTCCCCGATTCGACAGATGTTCGAGTACTACTACTTGCACTCCAGTTACCAGATGATGACTGTCCACTATCTTCGCCCTTTGCACCGGTTCGTGACGAACTGCCACGTAGTTTAACTGCGAGTGACATCGCTTGTGAATAAGTCGAAATGGGAATGTTGCTTTTATTTTTATTTTTCTTTTCTTCCTTGATTGATGTTGTTGACGACTTTGCAAAATGCTTCTTCGGATTTAACGTTTCGTATAACCTATTTTTCACAATCGCTATATCTTCAAATTCATCTTCACCGGTTTGTACACTTTTATTTTCCGCTGGTCTCCGTAAAGAACTATACAAATGTTCGAATCCGTTCTCTTTAAAAAATCGAGCGCCCTCTGCAATCGAAAAACGTTTCCGCAATTTCGACATCGAAGACGATGACTCTACTTTTTTATCATAATCGTTCAAAGCTGCCTCAATTTCATCACCGCCCGAGATAGTGTTTCGGCGATTACTTTTCGATTTCTTTTTTTTCTTTTTCCGTGTAAAAAATTCTACTTGCTAAAAATCGTAAACAAAAGAAAAAGATAATAAAAAAATACGATAAATTCCTTTTATTTCCACACATTACCTGTAAAAAGGAGCGTCTTAAACTGCCCATTCTCCGAAAACTATTGCCAGTGACGTCAATCGGAACGTCACTATAGGGGTATTTGAGCGAAAGAGCATGCGATCTCTCTTCAGGCGATGGAAGACGAAGCAACGTGCTGTCAATTTCGTCGCCAGATTGCCTATCGAGCGATGAAATTTCACTAATTCCCAAATCATCTTCATTTTGCCACTTGCGAACTCCACACATACTTGCAGGCTGCAACGGGAAGAAAAATTCAATCAAATTCGGTGATTCAATTTGAATAAATCAATTTCAATGAGATGAGAAAAAAGATTTGCTTAAAACTTGCCCTTCTCGTTTCAATGTCCAAGTCCACTTTAGCTTGATTATCTTTAAACACCGGCATGCAAATGAAGTATTTCGAACTTCTACAGCCGTCTTCTCGGAACTTGTCGATTTGTCGCATGATGTGAACCGGGGATAATGACGCCGCATCGTACCATAACTGAACGCTTGGTGGACGGTTTTCTCGGAGAAATAACTCATTTTCTGCTGGTTGTGATGCCACATAGTGTTCTTTAACTAAACTGAATTTAGTCAAATCACCAACAGCTGCAAAAAGAATAAATAAAGTGAGAAAAATCAATAAATATTTAATAAGATAAAAATAATTTATTCATCAGGGCGTGTTTTCTGTGTTCTTCGTTTTTTGCACAACCAATTTCATTGTTTCGTAAACCGGAAATCAAATTTTGTGTGTCATAATCAAATTGTCTTGTGTATTAAAATATTTCAAAAGGAAATTCGATAAGATGCGGTGCATTTTTATCACTTTTCCGATAACAACAACTTGCATTGCAGTACAAAAGACATTCATACGAGATAAACTCGTTTCATTATCAAACCAAAACAAGTTGGGTTAGGTCTAAAACTCTTTAAATTACAAACTTTTATCTTTGAATAATGAATCATCAACATCATAAACCAAAAAAGCGAGAAAAAAAAACAGGCTTAAAATAGGTTTTTACTTTGCTCGCTTTTTCTCGCTAGTTTGAGAAAATATTTCGCTCCTTTTATGGAATTAGGTCATCGCTCCTACTTTTTTCTTTTTTGAGAGGGGAAACGATTTGTGTGTTACCACAAAACCATAATATCACAACATGTTTTTTATTTTAAAAAAATAAATAGGGTTTCAAATCCGTCGCAAACATTATCAACTGAAATCTTATCTCAACGGTTTAACAATCCTTTAACACGATAATAAATATCAACGATTAACACACCTTTACTACTACTAAAAAAAAATAAAATAAAATTCATTAGTTATTATAAAATTATATATTTTTAAAAAATTTAAATAAAAGGAATCAAAAAACCAAACTTACGTATAGGTACTTTTTTCGCATCGAGGTTTGAAACGGTTTCATTTAACTTGTGTAATCTTGCATTTAGTTTCACAGATCGATTATGGATGTTATTTAAATCAGTTCCAACTTGATCAAAGATTCTATTAGCACATTTAACTAGACTGGCCAACTGTTGAAGCACTGCTACGAGTGTGTTGTTTGTAACTGCTTCGAATTCATTCTCGCAGTTTTTCTCTAATTCTTTCTTACTCACGTATTTTGGTTCTACCATCCAATGTATAAAAGGCATGGCGACCGAAATTAATTACGAACAAAGCCGATCACATTTTGATGATGAAATAACTTGCTTTTCCTATACTCGAATCCGTTCATCGCGCCTACCTTTCCGCTCTGCCGCCATTTTTTCCTTGCTTCCTCGTGAATGAATACGGCTGTTCTCTTTAGCGGTTGGAGCGCTTTAAAAAAAATTTAGAATAGTTTTTTAATATTATTGATGAGTTTGTTTATTATTTTTATTTCTTTAAATAATTTTGTACGATTTTGTAATGATTTAGTGTTAATAAAGATTCCAATTTGACCGGTTATTTATTTTAAAAAATGAGTAAATTCAAATTTCTACCAGTAGGAGAGATGATAGAAAAAGAAATGGCTTTAGGTGGTTAAGTTTGCAGTAAGGAATTTCACGATTCCACGAACAAATTATTTTCGCATTTAAAAAATTTATAAAAGAAAAAGGGCAAAGCGTTAATGAAATTTTTTTTAATTTCAATCTTTTGTTTTATCTTTCTTTTTATATTTTTATATTAAAATTTATTTTCCATTTTAACACCTTGACATATTAAACTTTTTTGTTTATCTTCGGGTAAAGGTGAGAAAAAAAACCTATAACATAAAAGGAACCGCCTTTGAATAGAAAGGGAAAAATTCAGGTTATTTAACGGGTATGACCTTGTCTGGACAGAAAGGAATGCGATTAACTCCCTTAGCCATCACTCATGAGAATTGCAGACAAGTTCTTTAGGGGCTTAGAAAATGATCCCATGGCGGTACTGTTTACCCATTAAATTCTCGAAATAAGAAGGAAGTGATGGAAAAAACATTTTAATAACCTGATCACAAGTTGCTAGGCACCTTCCCTGACAAACAAATCCTTATTGCTCAAGTCTCATTAGAAAAATGTTGAGTCAAAATCAATAAATCTTTTCTAAAGTAGAAATATGCTATGGAATTTCAGGTTAATAAATATAATTTTACTCTCTGTATTTGTGTTTATACATATATTAACGTAGTTTTTTTATTTTCTAACACTAATTACACAATTATAGATTATTGCTCCATGTCTAAGCCTATTTAATTAGGTCATTTCTTGTACTATTTTGTAATATTGTTGTATCTATATTAGTTCGGAAATTAAATATTAGAAGGTGTCGGTTTGATTTAATTTATAGTTTGAGATTAGAATCCGTGCATAATCAATAACCTGGAGGGGATTAATGAGGTGTAGGAAAGAATTTGCAATCGTGATTAGCTCTGCGCTGCCGACATGGTTGTTCTCGTTAAAAGTTGCAAACGAATCGAACAACGAATTCATTAACAGCTTGTGCGTACTAAATTGATAAGAGGTTGCGGTTTTCAGAGATGTCTACTAAGCATGTTGATGAATCGATGGCGCGCCACTTGCTTTTAAAGAAAGGGACATTTATCAGGACTAAGAAAAACATTTTAGAAAAGATAGTTGCGCAATGCATGCAAATCAAGATAAATTTGAGAGTGCAATTCAATACGTTGTGTGATTAAAATGTGCATTAAGTGTGGGTTTTGTGTGGATACAGTAAACAAGTTTTAATACGATAATTTAATTTTCTTTTAGTGAACTAACTTTTCAAATTGGAGTTTTAATTTAGGATTTGCCTTTGGTTATTTATAAAAGTATTAATTTCATTTTCTATCTTGTTTATTTATTAAATGTTTCATCAGCTTAAAAATTTATGTTTTCAGTTTTATTTACTGTGTAAATATTTTTGAAATGTAATTTTTTATAATAAAATTAATTACTTAGATAGAATATAAAAAATTATTTATTTCATTTTATTATCCAAAAATAACCCAGTATGAACTTTAAAAGAACAACAAATTACAAAAACATGACTAAAGTGTGATAAAATGATAAACTGAAAAAGCAAAACAAAAACCACTTGTTCTTAATTATATCACCAGATGGAGACAAGTGCATTGCAGTGAAAAATCAGCGTCAAAATTCCAAGGTTAGTCGTAACCAAGGTAACAGTCTCCCAACCAGCACCTCCATACCAATAACCCTATAAGTACACTATAATACTGCAAAAGGATTTCAATAAATTCCTTCACAAGTGATAACTCATACACAAAAATAGGCCTAACGAATGTGTTACAAGATAAGAAAAATTCGAAACGAAAAAGCACAAAGTATCAGTCATTCAACCCAATTATAAATGCAGTGAGCTTTCACTCGCACTTTAACCAGTGAAAAAATAATGTGTAGAAATGTCTCGAATAAAGTGGCCAGTTTAAGAGCATCTTTCACTCTTGCAACGTTCGGTTTAATCCATTTAGACCCAGTCTCTTGGATGCTTCAATACTTCCATTAACCGAGCTTCGCGTGATCCTGGTTCTGGATTATGGCAGTATTCCCACTTCTGTATAAACAACAAAAACTAAATTAAGCAGTGTCACAGCTGTGCAATTGATTTTCATTTTAAATATAATAATAGTAAGAGGGACGGAAGTATAAAAAGTACAATTAAAAATTGAACAAACCCCGAGATAATTAAAATTAGAGAAAAGAGATAAGAAATGACAATAGTAGATACTTACAGCATTAAGTGGTAACGACATTAAGATGCTTTCGAATCGTGCCCCAGGTGTAAGCAAACCAAACTTAGTTCCACGATCATAAATTAAATTAAACTCGACGTACCTGAAATATTTGTTTTATTTTATTTCTACCTTTAAATTTATCTGTTTTCACAATTTAATTGCATAAAATAAACACACCTGCCACGCCTTAAAAGCTGCCATTGTCTAAATTAAAAACGAAAATATTTAGAATTAGAGATGTGAAATTGTATAAATTAAAGTCAAGTTGTTTTTAGTTTGTGTTTTATTTTCACACCTACAATCTGGGATGTGTGTAATCCGCGTTGTTATTTATTTATGTTGTAAATTTAGTTAGGTCATCGATGTAATTTTAGCTTGTTGATGTGTTTTAGAGAGTATTTATTTGAAGAAATGTTTGATGAGGAAGTTTGGATTTGTATTAAATTTTGTATTAAATTTTGGTTAAATTAGTTTCTTATTTTTAATAATTTCTTTCTTAAATTTCGATATTAAAAAATTTAAATTGAAATAAGAATTTTTCAATTTCTTTAGGATTTACTTTATTTTTTCTTGTAAATATTAAATCAATAATTTAAAAGAATAAAAACAGAATTTTTCGAAATTCATTTGATTTTTAAATTTTACTTAAAATTTTTCAATTCCTTATTCAAACTTTACAAATCCAAATCTCGCTCGCTCATCCTTTTCCAAATAACTACCCCCTTGAGACTCATAAAAAAAACTAGGAAATATTTATCTAGATAACCCTCACTTTTAGATAACCCGCAGAATCAAAACCCAATCACATTCACTCATAGAACCCACAAATTACAGCCATAAAAACGACATAACTCACCTATCAGAATAAGAATATCCATCATCTTTATGTTTTTTCACCAACGGCAAATACGAAGGCAAAACAGCTTCAGCACAGCTCTGGATTTTAAAGAAAAAATACAAGAATAAAGTTTTAAAGCTGACATTTTATTTCTATTTCTTGCAATTGTATTTATCTGAGATGCAAGTCTTTTGTAAAGGATTTAGAAAGCATGAATTTGATTCGAGCCTTGCAGATATTTTGCCATTGTGTTGCACATGAGCAACAGGTCATCAAAGCTCAATTTTAAAATCTGTGTAAACGGATTATATAGCAGCACTCAACGAACGATCGATAAGTGACGTTTTCTAAACAAAAGTCACCAGAACAATAAAAAATAAAAAAAAATATTTAAAAAATTAAATGCCATCATCAATCCGCCATTTTCTTAATGCATTTTAATGCATCTAATGCGATTAACTCGATGACCCTTTTCATTTCATTAGAAAAATAGAAAAATCTTTTCCCGTTAAGATATTATTAAAACAAATTAGAAAATTATATTAAGTTGGAAATTAATTAGAGTAAAAACATTTTAAATTCTTTTTTAAAAACCACCTGTTTGTGTAGTAAAAATGCATCAACCTTTGCACTCAAACTCACAATCCATTTCAATCCACAGGTGATTTCCTTTAAGTTGCACTGCAATCCCAGTTCAAATTATATTTTTATTTCCAACTGTACATTGCACATAGGTTAAAGGAGAAATAAAACAGAAACCTGGGTATTATCTAAAAAAAAATCTTGACAGAAGAATTGATTTTTCTTTCTTTTCTCACCATCTTTTAATTTCACAAGTTTTGATTTCCTAAACGAAAAAGATAACGATTCCGACGACACTAAAAGCTTCTTTTCTCGTTTGATATCTCTTTAAAATAAATACTTTTAAGAAATAAAAGTATATTTTAAAAAATTATCCAATTAAAAACACACGTGTGCAAGTTCTTTTTATTTTTTTTGTCTGCTTATCATCGTTAAATGAACCATACTATAAACGTCTGCTTCATTTCGTAAGGATCTTAAAATCTCAAACTCAAGAAAGTAATTAATCCATCTTGTTGATTTTTCTATATAACTTGAAATCTTTTAAAATATTAATAATTAATTATCTAATCTCAAGAAGGTGAATTAAGGGAATGTAAATAAAGAAAAGAGTCTAGTTAATCGATAAATCAACAAACTTCGTACTAACCACCATCTTGTTCGTGCATTCGATTTTCAAAAAAGAAATAAATCAAATAAACATCAAATCCCGTAATTTAATAACAGGTTTTGACGTAATTTCAAATTCAAATTGTGGAATATTGAAATTTCGAATGCAAAATGACGTAATTTCAAGTTAAATTTTTAAAAATTAAAATATTTCCGGTTGTCACTTTTAGACATTTGTGGTAAACCAAATCATAACTTACATTCACAAATTTGAAGGCCGCATCTTTAGAAGGAGTGTCCAAATCATCAAAAAATATTCCTCCTACCCCTCTACATTCTCCTATACATAATAAATCAAAGAAAATGATTATTTTTCACAACTAAATCGATATTGAAATGAAAATGTCAACTACCAACGTCCCCAATTTCACACTGAGTTGGGCCCAAACCGTTTTACCGCCTCCTTCACCAACTCAACATAAATATTTCACATTTTCTATTCTTTTTCACCTTCATTGCATTCCTTTAAGCAAAAATTACTCGAGCGAAATGCACATTCCTTCTTACCTCGATGTTGAATAAAGAAGTAATTATCGCACCACTTTTTAAACTGTTGATAATAACTTGAATTGTGTCGATTACAAGCCTCTTTTAATGTCTTATGAAAGTGTGCCACATCCTACAACAGAAAAAAAAAGAAAAAAAAATTAATCATAAAATCAATAATAATCGTTAAAAGCTTTTTCTGTGTCATTCCCTAGATCATACACAAATCCCAAATTAATCCTTGAAAACAAGAAGGCTGGTCAGCCGAACACGAGTGTTCTTTCTTTATCGTTTCAACTGATCAATTTCTTTTCTGTGTGATTGAGTTTGACGGGCGATGCCGTTCTGTGGGAAGACGAAAGACAATTTTTCAAACTTGCAACTGCGCCAACTCAAATTCCATAATAATCACTCGCCGTGCAGGATTTGGTCGCTATACTGAATTAGTATCGATTTGTCAACATTCTCTATGCCTTGACGCTGATTGAAGAGGAAAATACCCACATTCTCAGCCCTTTTCCACTACCCATGCACGAACCTCGCTTTATAAGTTACCGCAGAACGTGTCTAGCTGAAGGGAGGATTCGTCACGCTTTTCATTTCCGTTGTTGATTTTTTGTCTTTTCATCATCTTGTCTTTACCCAATTCGATTTTTTTTTATCAGTGTATATAGATAACGAGTAAAGTGGAAATGTGCCAAAGATGACACTATACTATTGCCTTTAAAATAAAACACTTTTCATTGCGTATCTAGAGTAATAAAAAGAAGAAAAAAACTGCATCATAAAACCCCTTAAACTCCCTAAGAGAATGGCTGGAACCAGAAGGACACAAAACTCTTCAAATTCATAATTGATATATCATAATAAAAAAATATTCTTTCTAAACGTTTAATTTCACTTTTTATCTCCACCACATGTGTGAATTAGTGGTAATCATCTCACGTTGAATGGCATCAACAAATCCTTTGATGGCAGTATCCCAATAAGCCTAAGACACCTTGAGACATCCATTTTAATTCACATCGGATCATTTAACATCTCCAACGATAAATTCATCCTATTTTTAACTATATTGCATGCATGGTATTAATAATAAAGAAAATTATTGGCAAAGCCATTGTAAATAATGGCGGCCAAACGAAACGAATCAATCAAAACTTTTGCAGTTAAAATGGAGAAAAATAGCGAGTAATTCTCATATTCTGATCTAATAACTAATAATATATTGCGCAACTTTAATGGCTGGGGATATCATTGCCAATCCATGTCAGACTCAGATTTTCGCATCACTTCGCGTCCCCAAGTTTTCATGATAGGCACTTTATTATAGAAAACTGATCGATGGGTTCTCGCCCACAGTAAAACTCGGGGTTGGATCAGTAACAATAGCCTCGAGTCTCAAAGAAGAGGGGATGATGACAACAGGTGCTCACGAACCGAATTTCAATCAATATTTTTTTCTTCGTTTGAATTTTTTATATATTTGAAAAAAAATTCGCTTCTTTTTCCAAAGCAGCGAGAGATATAAAGTGAAGTCGATTAATTGCCTCTCTATTTTCGCTAATTAAAAGCAAATTGAGTAAATGTGATTATGTACTAACTTACAGTTTCATTTAAAATGTAAGGCGTCAAATCGGTTCCGCCACCAAACCACCATTGGGAATTGCCCTGTTCGTCCTCAACTTCAAAGTAACGGTAGTTGAAATGAATCGTAGGAATGTTGGGATTTCTCTACAGAGATATAAATAAATAATTATTCTTTTATTTTTATGCAAGTAATTGTATATAAATGCTGCATATTGCGTGACAGCGTGATGTGTAGGTAAAAAATAATCAATACACTGCACAAAAATACTTTTTAAAATATAAAAACTGATAAAAATATATAAATATAGCATCAAATTGTAAATGCACCATAAGATTTAAAGGGAAAAGATTTTTGTTCATTTTCTTAATAAATAAGTCAAATTTTGCATCAATATTCATGGCGTATTTAAAATTAATTTAAGGTTTTATGTTAAAGAAGGATTAAGTTGGCAGTTTGTTGACATGATTATGCCTTTATTAAAACAATGAAGCTATTATTTGTTTTATAATGTATGATGAGATTGTGTTTGTTCTGTGCTGACAACAAAATGGCTTTTAGAATTCACCACTAGGGTAACATCAATCCTTGGTAGCCATTTTGTGGTAATGAACAAGGTCAACGAGTCAGTTTTCTTTGAAAATATCTCATTTGAAATTGTTTTTAAAGACATGTCAACAAACAAAATGTCAACCAGACTTGATGTAAAGTAAATACTTAAAAATTTAATATTAAAAAGCAGTTTCTTTGCCCTTTAAACCAAATCTCGATATATACTCTTACCGGATGAATCACAGAACTGACCCCAGCAGCAAAAAAAGTGTGTTTTCCTTCACTCAATTTTTTGCCTCTGCAAATAGAACAACAAAACTTTTATATCATCAATAAAAGAGGAGTAAAAGTTAGGATCCATATACTTTTTTTCTTTTCTAACAAGTAAGTTGAAAAGGAAGAGAAAGAAAGGAATAAGTTTCTGCCTTAATTTTTTATTTTTTTTCGAGCATTTCCTTTATGAGTTTATAAAAGGCAAGTATGTGTACTCTTTTCAAACATAATACACTCTTTAGAAATTTTCTCCAACAGAAAAAGAAAAGGAAAATATTGAATGTGCCAAAATGTTGGCAGTCATCCGTCACGATTACGTCGCTTGGGGATATGTACTTTTGCCAAAAAACAAGAGCATCGAGGGAACCACTTTAGTATAATAAATCACTGAACTAAGAGGTATTTCTCAGGGTCTAATTTCTGTTTCGTGACTAAGTACCATTTGTAATAATAATAATAAAAAAAAAGGGGATGGAGTAGTGATCTCAATTAAATATCACAATTGAAAAATATCAAAAAGTGAGAAAACTACTGAAGTTTTTAAAATTAAGTAATGTAAATACAATTTATTGTAGAAATTGATATTAAGGTTGTTGTTACAGGATGGATTTGTTATTTAATACATGTTTTGGATTCATTTTTCGACGTAATTCAAGTTGAATGTCGACCACAAATCGATTGATCTTCAACTGATATTTTATGTCCGTTTAAAGTCAATATTTGAAAAGTAAGTTAGTTTTAGATAAAGAATATAATCAATTTTTCTTTCTCTATTTCCCAAAGGTTGAAAAGGTATCTAAATGTTCAATAACAGAGATTATTGTTGAAAATTCAAACAAAATGCCAGATTATTTCAACAGTTGATGCGAACCAAAACACGGCCATCATCATCATCATAACATCAGTTC
>JAQFZN010002638.1:0-10858 GCA_034687075.1 Geophilus carpophagus | reverse complement strand
TTGAATTAAGCAAACATTTTTATTTCAATAATTAAACGTTGTTGGCTTGAATACTTCTCCATATTCTTAAATTGCATCGTCTGTACGTGACTACTGTAAAAAAAAATCACCTTACAACTCATATTAACAAAATGGCGGTAAATTTAAATTTGGCGCTCTTGTTGGGACACCCTATATAAATCTACACTTACCTTTGTTGTAACTTGTTATCGTATAGGCTAAAAAGAAATTTGGAACTTGACTACATGTAATCAAAATAGTGACATGTTTGTTTACATCAGTCGTGACATAAGCCATAAGACTCTTTTAACTAATTTTTCTCTCATGAGAATATTAACTTATTTCTTAACGGAAAAATATTTTAATTTTTTTTATGTATTACAACTTCCATATATTCAATTAATTCAAACACATTAATTTATTTGAAAATAAACTAAATTCCTTTTAATTTTGTAGAAATAAAATTTACATTTTAAAAATTGATCATGATCTTGACCTGATATTGTTAACCTTTCAACGACCATGATCGGCCAAAATTGGCCACCACACAGAAAAAAATTAATTAAAAAAAAAGTAATCAAGTTTGGACAATTTTGTTTGGATGTATTCCTCTAGAATTTTTAATAAAAAAATATGGAATTATTTGCTAAGTCTTAAACAATTTATTTTATTATCTAAAAGCTGAGCATGCGCAAACAAGCGCGTCCAAAAGTGGCCCATCATGGGAGAGGAAGTGGGCCCTTTATCATGGTCGTTGAAAGGTTAATACTATGTGGTTATGTTTGACCCCATCTGTCTGACTTGGCGCTCAGGGCAGGTGAGGCTGCACCGAATGCATAGAAACCTCAGAAAGAACCCAAACAGTTGTTATGGTGATTGGCCTTTATTAGTAGTTGTTTAATGGATTTCTTGGTGCCGTTGGATGCCATCCAGCATCCAACCTCAGTGCCGGTGTTTCCAAATGCCTAACATGACTGATGCCATGACAATGAGCATGTTAGCCTGAGAAAAGCAGAGATCTTTTTGGGTCTTTCCTCTCCCTTCAACCCATGGCAGTCTAAGTGGGCAGCCGTCGTGCAGCTATATTGTTCCTGTCAGGTCTCTTATTCTTCACCTTCAACCACAAACAAGACACTCGGTGGGTGGTATATCCATCACAATTTACTGTTTTACTATGATTTGACGTAAAACTAAAGTTATAATAATAAGTATAGAAATGTTATTACTTAAGGATTGTTTAAAAATCTGACCAATTACAGCAATTCAAAGTTACCCGTCAGAATTCGCCAAGTGGCTATATACAGCTGCAACCCCGAGGGTATCTTCAGTCTAATTGACCATAAGGAGACATCTGAGTAAAGAAAAAAACTTCTTCTAGTTTGTAATGTAAATGTTTTATTTCAAATGTAATAAATCTGGTTAATAAATAAACAAACGAAACTCTAGTTTTAGGTATTGAAGAAACATTTATTATTTTATTCATAGTACAAATAATATCATCATTAATAGTATATGAAACCAACGACGAGAAAGTATCTTGAAGTGTTCGACACATCTAGGAAGAGATTTCAGGTGTCTGAAAAACACACAAAGGGAGTGGTTAAAACAAAGGAATTGTATGTGAAACAAATTTAATGTTCAGGGTGGGAGCAAGTAACAACATTTCTATACTTATTATTTTAACTTTAGTTTTAGATCATATCATAGGAAAACAGTAAGTTATAAGACATTTCGTATAGAAATGTTGCTATCTAAGAATCTTCGTAGCTGACCAAGACTGCTGTATGAAATTCGCCACACAGATCTTGGATGAGCTTATTGTAAGTTTTGTTAAACAGTTTGGCAGACGACCAATCTGCTTGTTTTAATATTTGCTCTACAGATACTCCTCGGGTGGCTGCAGCAGAGGTAGCAGCCAACCTTGTGGAGTGTGCAGTAAAAAATGAAGTGTTGATCCCAGAGAGGTCTAACACTGCAGTTATCCATCTCGCTATAGATTTGGATGTAACTGGGAGGTGGCCATGTGAGGCTCCTCGAAAAAGCTGTTTCTCATTATTGCAAAAGGGAAAGGTAAACTCCAAGTATCTCTCAATCGCTGCAACGGGGCAAAGGTTAGAGTTTTTAAATGAGTGAAAAACAATGGATTGCGCAAAACTTGATTTGTGGGTCTCTAGAAGGGGAATTATGTAGGACTTTGCTAAGAATGACACATTGGAGGGGAGTAGTTTGAGATTGACAGACCTGGCTGCCGAGGCCAAGGCTAATAGTGTTACTGTTTGCTGATTAATATCTAAAAAAGAACTATCATTAGAAAGGGCATAAGTGTCTAAAAATTTTAATACTGTGCCCACGTGCCAGATGAAAAAAAAGCGCATCTTTTGAGGCTTTGTGATCATAATTCCTTTGATCAAGCTCAAAATTAAAGGGTGGGCTGCAAAGTCTTCCAAACCAAATAATACTAATGTTTGTGTGACAACAATTTTGTTCCCCCTGATTGTGGAGGCACTCAAGCTCGAATCTGCCAAGTGGATGACAAAGGCAGTGACATCCTTTACAGCTGGTTGAACAGGGTCCATCAGTCGGCCAGGTGTCCATGAGATCCAACGCTTATAGGAGGTGTTGTACTGCTGGAAGGTGTTGTGTTTCCAGGAGCCTTCCAATCATTTGGAAGTGCCTACTGGAAGGTCGTTCTTTCACAGGAAACTGAGGATAGTTTGCATGTGGCAAGAGTTAACGTTTGCGATTGCAGTAGTGGGTGGTGTTCTTGCTGGTTGTCTGTTAGCAAGTGCGGGAGAAGACGTAGTAGGACTGGCCTTTCTGTGGCTAATAACCAGAAGATCTAAAAATAGAAAAGATTTTAGTGATAAGGCAAGAGATGTGAAAAACTTTGTGTTTTACTTACAAGAAACCATCCCTGAGTCGGCCAAACAGGGGCCACAAGAACCAGCTGAATTGGACTGGGGGCTTGGTGCAATTTTGTGAGCGTAGTAGCGATCAGGCAAAAAGGAGAAAAAACATAGAGTTTTTCCTGTGCACTAATCCTGAACAAGTGCTTCAAAAGCCATTGCATTGGAACAAGACAAACGACTGAAGAACCTAGCTAATCGAGCATTGGTTTGTGATGCAAACAAATCAATGTCGAAAGGGTCCCACCTATCTGCGAGATCCTAGAAGACTGATGGCGTAAGTTTCCAATCTCTGGAGTCGGAGAGGCTCTATCAGCAAACACATTAAATTTCCAAGGAATGTGTTCGGCTTGAACTGTGATGTTCCTCGCCACTGTCCAGGACCAAAGATTCTGAGCGATAGCGGTGAGCGAGGAAAAATGGGGGTTGCCTAAATTATTGATTGCTGCGATGGCAGAAGTATTGTCAATCTTGATCTTAACAATACAGTCTGACAAAAAAGAGGCAAAATACTTCAATCCCCCAAAAGCCACAAGTAGTTATAACTGATTGATGTGGCATTTTCTAAGTGCTGGGATCATTTCTCACCAATAGTTTTACTGTTTGAGTGAGCCCCCCAACCTAACTCGGAAGCATCCATCTCCAAAGTGCATAAAACTAATTTCAGAACTAGGGATTTAGAAAATGCAACTGTCGAGGTTCCTGAGCCACCAACTCAGTTCAGAGCGCACTTCTTAATCAAAATGCAAGGAGAACTGTACAACCCAGCTCTGAGCTGCCTTGTTTTCAAAACCAGTAAACCACGATAATGAAGGGGAGCCAAAGAAACTGCAATGGTTGTAGCATTAAGTTTACCTATTACTGCAGCTAAATCTTTAACAGTAATGCTATCTGTAGAGAGCAACGACTGAATTGAGCTTTTAATGTCATTTGTCCTATCTTTTGGTAAAGAGATGGAAAAAGAAGAGGAATCTAAGGTAAAACCTAGAAAAACTAATGATTTTGTGGGATCTAAAAGGCACTTGTCCAGGTAGACTCTGAAGCCTAGCGCATGGAAAAGCACAGGATGAAATCTTTCTGACAAGAAAGATCGGATTTACTTACATTAATGACAAACCAGTCATCGATAAACATAGCTAATTTAGTGTTAAAAGAGCGGAGGAAACCGTCAATCACTCGATACAATTTTGTAAAAATAAAAAGGCCCGTACCTAACCCAAAACGCAGAATCCCATGCTCGAAAAAGTTTTTCTTTCCATTTGAAGCGCAGATACTTACAAGAATCTGGATGGATGGCGACCGTCCAATATGCATTGGACAGGTCAATCTTTATCATAAAAGCATCATGCTCAAGGAGGGAGATGGCAGTGTTAACACTTTCCATCTTAAAATGGTTATAAGGAATGAATTGATTTAAAGGCTTTAAAAACATGTGTTTACTCCTATTACTTCATTGTTTAAGGCTTTTTCAATCTTTTCCCTAAGATCATCATCAGAACTGTGGTTTCTACTATCTGCTGTTTCTCTACATATATGTTAGTATGTTTAAAAACGTTTTGGAAACGTCCAGTAACGTTTTTATAACGTTTTTTAAGAGCCAGAATTATCTTCTTGATGTTTTTCTGCATCATTTGATATCGTACACTTTACTTTTCTGAGTTTTTGTTGTGTTGTTTTCTATTGGTTTGTTACTCTTCTTCTTTTTATGGTTATATTATTATATTGTTTTTCTGGTTTTTCTATTTGTTCTAATTGTTCTATAACTCCCTTGTTTATATCTAAACCTCTGTTTCCATTTAAATATGTTCCTTTCTTTTTGGCTTTCTCAATTTCATAACTTTCCAATATTCTTTTTTTATACCAATCTTTCTCTATAATTTTAATTGTTGCTGTTTCCCATTTCATGTCATGTCCTGTTTCTTCTTTGTGTTTGTACATGGCATTTTTTGTGTTTTTCTTTTCTACATCTCTTTTATGTTTCTCTACTCTCACCTCCAATGCTCTGCCTGTTTCACCTACATGTTTTTTCACATTCATTACATTTTATAGTGTATTTAAGTGCCCTGGGCTAACAATATCAGGTGCCGCCCCTTTTTTTTCATAATTCAAAAAAATAAAAACACCTTGTGCGATAGTGCCTGCCAGGATGCCACTTGGCACTTCTCTGTGCCCCTCAATGCATAACACCCTAAGGCTGCAGCCGTATTAGCCCAATAGTTAAGGTGGCACTGTTCCTATGATCTGCAAAAATCTGATCTCTTCCTGAGACACAGATGTTGCACTAAGCAAAAGGCAGTCTTGCCTCTAGGCCACAGGCCTGTTGGACCATCCTGCTAGGTCCTATTCCTGAAGGCACTTGAACAAGGCTAAACTCTGCACTAAGGGCAGAGCGAGGTTCTATTTATACCAACCAGCCATCAGGCTATGTTGTGGTTTTAGATCAATACTGACTTGTCAGCAGCATACTTCAGTCATGAGAGAATGCTGCGGTGAGTGAATATATACCAAACTTAACTATTTCCTATGTCACATTCTATATCATGCTCCATCCCCTTGTCTCTTCCGACACCCAAACTTTAGAGAGAAGCGAGAGGCAGTTATAATTAAACAAGTGCTACAAGCCGAAATGTAAAAATTTCAAATATCATTAGCACAAGTAGTGTTCGTAAAATAGATTTACAATTTATAAACAAATGAAAATTGTATTGTATTCATATTATTTATTATGTAATGATTAAATTATTAAACAGTAAACATTAAAATGTTGTTTAAAAATAACATATATAACACCTGCAATAAATTTAGCTGATCAACATCACACTTTAATAAAACTCTTTAGTAACTCTCATAACACTAAATCTGTCAACATGAATGTATAAACATACTCTATCGATTAAGTAATAATGAATTTCGGTATTAATATTATAAGCTGCACAAACACTAATGCATTCATCCTGATTACTTAAAATGCATGTGGTGTACAGACAGAATTCCTTCTGGAATCAACCGGTATTAAGAGTTAATAACGAAACAAGAAACTATGCAAGATCTCAATACGACTCGAAACAGAAAGAAAATTCCGAAACTCCTAAAATAAGTGTTATTGGAATCGATAAAATATTTGATTCAAACACTCATTGGATTGTAAGAACTGTTTGGCTTATTTTATTAGTTACAATGACGTCACTTTGTACATGGCAACTGTCAAAATGCATTGTTCATTACTTTAACTATCCAGTGATCAAACAGACAGATGTTATTCCAAGTGATCTTGTTCATTTTCCTGCAGTTCAAGTATGTCCTGGAGTTTTCCGTAATTTACAACATGTATTCTTAATGGATGAACTTGAGATTTGTTCTGATGGTGGAATAACATGCTGGGTTTCTGATCCATTTCAAAAACTATTTGCTGAAGTTTTACCAAAATTTGATAAAAACCTAATTGTAGAAGAATTCATGTCGATTATATCTCAAAATATTAAATTGTATAAAATGGTAAAAAATAATTTTAGGATGTAAATCTCAGATAGAATTGACTTCTTTTTTAAATTATTTTAGTGTGGTGAAAAGGATAAAAGTAATTGTAACACAGATGGGGCTGAATGGTCAGGCGAAAATAAAACAATTTCCACATCTGCAGGACGATGCACGTTGTTTGATACAGGTAAATTTACAAGAACTCACCTATGTAACTACAGTATACAGTATATTATTTCGGATATTTTTTAGCTGAAGATATTCCTTTTCGTGGTCCTTTTACATTTTTAAAAATACGAATAAAACTGCCTTTGTTTGAGTTTATCTCAAAAAAGTTAAAACAAGAAATGGCCAAAAGTTCTAATAAATCACGAATAAATTTAATAAAACAGAGTCTTGAGACTATTCAAGTAGGAGCAGTGGTAAAATTACACTTCTATAATTATTGTATTTTTACAATCGTCACAAACGTATATTCATGTCTGTGTTGACAGATTTCAGTTCAAGACACATTTCAAAGTGACACGCACCATTTATATATTTTTAATTCACAAGATATCTACACTGGTTTTGAAACACATCTACAACTGCATCAAAAACAAGTATGTTTCAGCGTTTTTTGTATTTTATATATTAGATAAGACTAGTTTCTTTCTAGTTCACGTACATTAACAGATCTAATCACTATTGTGACACACAAGAGCAGTTTTTAAACTGTATTAATGAATGCATAGAAAGAAACCTATCCACCACTTGCAGGTTTTGTTATTGTTTAGATATTTTATCCTTTTTTTGTAAGTCATTTTGTTTTTAATTTTTATTTTAGTCCACTTTATTATCATGTGAAGGGAAAAGAGAAATGTCCATGGACTTTTGAATATTTACAATTGGAAATAGCAAATTTCAAGACGTATAACTCATTGAATTTATCTCACTGTAAATGCCCAAATATTTGTGATGAAACTACTTACACAATGTATCCTAATGTCATCACAAAATTGAAAGATGATTCAAGTATGATTATCAAAATATATTTTGCTGATAATAATGTTGAGAAAATCACTGAGAAATTGTCGTATAATTTTACTACATGTTTGAGTGATATTGGAGGCAATCTTGGCTTTTTTCTGGGTTTCTGCACACTTACAATTATGGAGGTGATTGAGTGTGCTATAACTAATTTCTTGACGTATAAAAATGAGCATCGTAAAGTAGTGAATATATTGAAACCAAAGAAAAAACGACACTTTCGTGACATTTTTTATTAACGTGTTCAATATTTCCTTCTACATTCGAGTGAATATGTGTGAATTTATAACACAAATTTGTTTTCATTTAAATAAAATATAAATTATACTTACTTTTGTCAAAACTTGTTATTGGGCATAAACTCAACAGAAAATTGGAACTTGGTTTAGATGTAATCAAATTTACAGCATGTTTGTTTACATCATTCGTGACATAAGTGACAATACTCTTGAACAAATTTTTCTCTTATGTCTGCCTCTCATCTCTTTCCAAAGCTTGGGACGTTGGAGTGACATGATAGGACTCTGCATTATAAAGAACGCCACATAGAAATATTTAAGTTCGGTAATTCTTTATTTACCGCAGCCTTCAGGCACAGGCTCAAGTGGGATTGCCGATTGTGGGATCGCCGGCAGGACTTGCCATACGCAATACTGCTTTTTCCTTGGCCCTTCATCTAAGTTTGCAAAATGTGCGTCAAACCAAGAGAGCTAGGAACGTGATTTTCTCCGTGCACATCCTAAAGCAAGACCCTGTTCTTGCAGTCAGGATGTGAACTAAGTCAAGTGGCTGATTAAACGGAGATATCTGATTGGTCATGACCTCGTAGCCTTGATTGGACTCAGAAACGTATCTTCGAAACACAGATATTTTTTAAGAGCATATAATAACGTGGCCTCTCGGTCACCTTACCTCGCTCGTCGCATCGCTGACAGAGTCAGTGCCATTCTGAATCCAGTTGTTCATGGCTCATCACATTGTGGCGAGCCATGATGATGTAAAACTAGGACCATGACACAAGGCCATGAAACTTCTGTCGATCAAGTGCCTAAATATTGGTTACCGGTAAAACCCGAATAACTACGCTGCTTAGGCCAGCACAGAGAGACACATCTCTCTTTAGTGCTGCTCAAGTTTCTCAAACAGAACGGAGCTTCTCTCTGTGCCTAGCTCAAGACTGAGTGAGCCTCGGTAATGTGGCTCACAGAGTCACATGATCGGGAAGCGGGGCCTCCTGATGCACTTTAAGTGAAGGGTCATTAGGTCCCGTGATGACCTCGGGACATGTATGTCCAAAAAGCCGTCACAACTTAAAAATTGACCTGATATAGCTAATACTATGTGATTGAGTTTAGTCCCACCTGCCTGACATGAGGCTCAGGACAAGGTGAGGCTGCCCCTAATGCACTGAAACCTCTGGAAATAACATATTTTAGTAGTGATTGGTTTTTATTGTGGTCTAGAGGATTTTTTGGTGCCTATGGATGCCACCCAGCATCCAGCCTTTGGGCCAGTATTCCCAACTGCCTAACATAATTGTTGCCATAGCAACGAGCATGATAGCCTGGGAATGCATAGATATCCATGGCTTCTCTTTCAACCTATGTCAACCTCTGTGGGCTGTCGCCCTGCAGCTATCTCTACTCTGTAGGTCTTTCTTCACACTGCTCTTTCAACCTACTCTCTCTAAATTCTCTCTCACAACAGACTGCGTGCTTCCCTAAGGCCACATCCTCTCTCTTTCTCAGGATGAGGGAGTGGAGCCAGAAGGGAAGTCTTTGACCGTTACAGACAAGACACCTGGTGGGTGGGATATCCGTCACAACTACACCAAGTGAAAAATATATAGATAATGTAGATTATCACTTAATCGATATTTAACTTCATCTAATAACATCAACACGATAATAAATTATGATTTTAAACAATCTAAACAACAGGAAAGACATGATATAAATCAAATAATCATTAATAATTAAAGTTAAAGAAAAACCCAAATGTAAACACAATTACAAACCAACATTTTCAAAGTGTAAATAAGATCAACATAAAATCAGTGTTATTGGACTTGACAAAGTGTTTGATTCAAATAATCACTGGACTATTGTGATCGCTTATCGTATCTCAGTTACGATCAAGGGTCACGTGGGGTAGAGAGAAACCCCCCGGCTAGGAGGACTCTGACCAATCAGAGCTTTTCCCTGACTGGCCATTTCTCCTGGATGCGACTTCTGGCAACAGGACACAGTCTAGTTTAGACCCTCAGCAGAGATACATCTCTGTTCCCTCACAGAACACTAGATAGACCTTCACCGGGCTGACAGGCTCGCCTCTCGGATGCAACGCTGCCGGGATCCCCCGACAGTCCTTGTCCCCGACGCAACTTGAGAGGAACCGCTCTCTATCTTACATGTAGGGTCCGGCACACAGATAGTGCAACCAAGTCATACGACCCGGTTGCAGACATAGTGCAACGCCAATTCGTTGGCGGCATACTTCGAACTGGTCAGAGCCATGGAGCTGAGTCTGTGGTTAATAAAGATTAATCACATTCAGCCATGTCTCCGAGTCAGTTTCATTATGTCCCATCCCCCTCGCCCTTCCATCAAGCCCAAACCTGCTGGTCAGGCGAGAGACGGTCATACTATAAGAACATTTTGGTAACCATGTCATCGTAAGCTACACAATAAACCCAAGTTTAGTTTATTGTATAGCTTACGATGACATTGTTTTACATTATCAATATATTAAAATGCTTTTATTGTAATTTAAACAAACATATGCTCAGACCCAAGATCTGCACAGTGATTAAATACATTTTCCTGCAGTTCAAATATGTCTTGGATTTTTACGTAATTTTTAGCATATATTCTGATCAAATAACACTGAACCATGTCTCAATAATACTTTGACATGTTGGTTTACGAATCTCTTTTAAAAACAATTTGCAAGGCGTTTTCTTAATTTCATTCCTGATCTGTAAATAGAAATACTTTAACACATGCTTTGTTGAATTATATAAAATGGTAAATAAAACAAATAAAATTAAAATTAACTAAAAAAATTAGATGAATTTAATGAAACGTATAAAATTTTTTAATGTAGTGTGATGAAAATGACAAAATTAAATGTAGATCAAATGGTGCAAAATGGACTGGCAATATTGTAACTTCCATTGCAATGGAGCATGTCATTTATTTAATACCAATAGTCAGTAATTAAACATGTACTACAAGCCTAAATGTAAAAAATTTCAAATATAATTAGCACACAAGTACTGTTTGTAAAATAGATTTACATTTTATAAACAAATAAAAATTGTATTGTATTCTCATTTAGGGGAAAGCGGGGTAAGACGGGGACGGTAAGGGTATACCAAAGGTTATCTCACTACCACCTTTGATTTTCTTGACATAATGCTCTAATATAGTCGGTGGAACACCATA
>JAQFZN010002637.1:0-10863 GCA_034687075.1 Geophilus carpophagus | reverse complement strand
TCAGTTTTTTGAAATCCGTTAATTTATCAACCGTGTAAAACCAAAATCGTGTAAAACAAGTACCGTGTAAATCGGGGGATAGGTGTGTTATCAAACAACATTTTAAAAAATATTCAAATTAATTACCCTATTTGGTTACTAAAATAATAATTTTTATTTTATAGTTTACATGTGGCCATAAACAACACAAACACTGCAATAAATAAATATAAGATGTGTCAGAAACCTGAACTAATCATAGATAAGAAGACAGTTGTTGTTTTACATTATGAGCTTAGCATTCCATATGAATAAATATTACATTTTTTTTCCTACATTTTTTTTATCTTACCATACTTTTTTGAATAATCACAAGCAACAATTTTTTCAGTTTAGAACAAAGTGAAAGTAATGAAGAAGTTGCAAATGCAAACAAGTTGTCAGTTATGAATAATTTATTTTTCTTCTGAGCAGTTGCACTTCTGGTTTTGGACATTCTTTTTCCTTTTTTTTAAAATACATTTCTGTATATGGGTGACTCACTGAAAAAAATTAGAACAACCTTTGA
Source organism: Geophilus carpophagus (assembly GCA_034687075.1). Classification (NCBI taxonomy): domain Eukaryota; kingdom Metazoa; phylum Arthropoda; class Chilopoda; order Geophilomorpha; family Geophilidae; genus Geophilus; species Geophilus carpophagus. The sequence continues at coordinate 10,316 of JAQFZN010002637.1, read as the reverse complement.
ACTGTGCATTGTATTGAGTATTAAAGAGCCCTATTCTATTTCCTGTTAAACAGCAGGATATTAATTGACTTACTTGAAAATAATCAGTCTTTTAGTTAGATTAAAACAAATTGATAAACAAAATGGGTCAGAATGTTTATTTTAGCTAAGGATAGATTTTTGATTGGCCAAATTCAGCCATTTTGTTTGTTAGAAAACAACAAATATCCATTTCAAATGTTTAATTAACTATTAGATCTCAATTTCTAAGTATTTTGTATAAGTATTAACATAACCTGGTGTAAACCAGATTAAAAATTTATAGGTTACAATTGCATTTGAATAGAAATAATTAACATAAACATTCTTGATACATTTTTCACTTATTTTATTGCTCAACTACTTCATTTCACATCATCAAAACTTCACTAAAGTGAAAGTAAAGCAACAAAAGATCCAAGATTAACCCACTTAAATATAATTAGTTGATTATGCAAATAAAAATTTCCTATCAGCTGCTTAAAGATGTCAGCAGTGATTATTATTAATGATTAAATACAACCAGAACAGAATTAAAATTAAACTTTCTATAGTATTTGAGATAGGTTAAACAAAATGGCAAGGTTAAAAGTGAAATTAGGTTTTACTGGGCATCTAATTAGAATTTATATCACGCACAACATCATTACCACTCAAAAGCAGATGATCCACCTTGCTTTAAGTGTGATATGGAATGCAAGGCAGTTATACTCCTTTAAGGCCTGGGAAAGGTGTATAAGGTCTTCGATGTTTCAGTTAGTTTCGACACTTGAAATGGGTTGTTTTATTGTCAGGAAATTAAGGTGACACTATGAAGTAATAATAAATTAGGCTCTGTAGTTAGTGATACATACCTATGTCCACTTTATATTTGTGCTATAACTAAAACCTAAATTCCACATGAAACAAGGGTGAATAACTTTGGTAATATACGTGTTTTAATTTAATTTTTGATTATTTTATTTGTAAGGATTTCTTTTTGTAATGTAAACAGTCACTGGACATGAATATAATTTATTACACACAGTTTCTGCAACATTTATATACATTTGTTACGTTTTGTGGATGTCCATGAGATGTTGAAGATGTTACATTCTTTGGATATCTGTGTGAAGTTCGAAACAATGATATTCTTTGTTTCTGGGTCTTGTAGACATGACATTTTGTAGCCCGGAAATGAAGAGTAGGAAGGGTGAATGTATTAATTTTGTGAATGTTTTATTATAATTTTATACGTAATTTTTAGTAAGTTATTTGAAAATGATATAGCAATAATTTAAAGTGTTCCGTTCATGACAAACGAGCATCTGACTCGCCAACTTCGGCACTTCCTTTATGCTCATAAAAGGTGATCAAGTTACGTAACACGCAATACCAAATCCGATATTATTCTCGATGCGAGAAATTTGGTTTTATACAACAAAAGAGTTTGGTTTCTGTTAATTAAATTTTAACTGGAGATAACTGAACATATAAATTCAATAAATGGTGTTCTAAAAAATTCATTTACTTAACAGGTTTGTGCTGTTATCTAGTGAGTGGTTTATGACAGAATTTAAATTTAAATTTAAATTTAAATTTAAATTTCTTTTATACTCGTGTATGGATGTTGTGGCTATTCTTAACTTCGTAAAGTTTATAGAGGAGAACACTTAAATAGTTTTAATACCGTAATCATCCTCTTTAAGAAAGCTAAAAGGTTAAATTAATTAACAGAAAATGCTTAAAAAGTTCTTGAAAATAATTCAAATTAAAACTGAGTTGACATAATTTCTCATTTTAATTGTAAGAAATATATTAAATAAAAATTGTAATTTTAAATTTTAATAAAATAAATTGAATTTTAATAAAAATTAATTTAATAAAAATTAATTTAATAAATATTATTTTTTGAAAAAATTGAAAAAATTGAAAAAATTAAAATAAAATTTGTAAAACTAATTAAATAAATTTCTTTAATATAAATTTTTTTTACTGTTTATTTTGACTTAATGAATCTACAAGAAAGTTACATTGAAAATGAAAGTAATAGTATGACTCAAATGTGGGAAAAAAGGTGTGTTTATTATTGTTTATGTCTCGCTATGATGGTGTCTTCTGCCGTGTGTTAATGGGAGTTAGGTTCTTTGTAAACCTGATAAAACTTGTTCCATATTTGAATCTGGGACAAACTTGTGGGAGTTTTTACTCAGCTCAGATGTGGTAAACCTCTTGGATGAGTTAAACATAACACAGATAAAAAGGTAAGTGCAAAATTATTATTTTCGCTCTTAATTTTAATCTTATAAACACAGCGGGCTTAGGCAATTTAAAAATTACTCAAATTACTATTACCAACATCCTTTATCCTCATTTCATTACAAAAATTCAGCACTGATGATTACAATTTTAGGACAAATGGACAATTTAAAATCTTGGTGACGATATAAAATTATCTAAAACCCTTAAAATAAAACTTAAATAATTCATTTTGTTATTTTATATAAATTATAAACATAAATTAATTTGGATATTTGTAGAATTAGAAAATTAGCTGAATATTTCACTAATTTTTATTACTTATTTAATTAAATGTAAGTTTTATAGTAAATAATAAAAATGTTGTTAATTTTTAAAAATAGGTTTACAATTGTGAGATAATAATCAGTAGTTGAATCTGCATGTGTTAGGGTGGAGTTGTTTTTTGACAATTTTAACTGAACTAGGCCATTTTAGAAAGATACATGGATGTAAGTCTTTAAAAGGATTCTTCTGGTTCATTGTTTCCATCTATCCTATGTGGGTTTTATTATCACTGGTCATGTGTCAAATTGTTCTTTTTGGAGATGGAAATAAGGACATTGCTCATTTTTAATGGGTTTTGGTCAACTATTTGTAGTAAAGGGCATGTATACTAAGAATATATCATTTTATTCACTTAATTTAATGAATATTTTAATGAAATTTAAAATATGATAATTTTGTATTTATTTTTAATTATTGTAAGTTAAAATTCTAAATGATTTATTCCATGAAAAAAGTTAAATTCAACTTTAAACATTGAAAAATGAGAGATTTTAATTGCTCAATTAAACAAAAATGCAGATTCTGATGATTTTATTTTCCAAAAATGTAGATTTTAATCATTCAATTATATAAAAATGTAGATTTTGTTTTAAAACTTATGTTTAAAACTATAATTTTTCATTATTTAATATTCTACAAAATATTGATTAAAAATATCATTTTAAATTTTAACCAAATTGAAATTAAATCTCTACCAATTCAATAAAATTGAAATCAAAGGCTAATTTAATTAAATTTCATTTAATCTTAAGTTATGTTACTTGAATCCATATTAGTGCATTGTGATGGGTGAAATTTTCAAAGTTAAAAGCTGTTAGCCTAGGCCTCAATTTCTTGTTTGAGGATGCACCCAGAACAGTATGAAATATGGCAATAAGATGCTTTTTGGCCTTGCTTTAAGGAACTGACGTCGAATATACCTTCTTTTTACGAGTCAAACAAGTGTCTTTGTTTATCAATTAATTTTTTTCATTCAATTCTATATGGAAATTTAAAAAGAAAAAAAAAACAAACAGAATAGAAATTTAAATTTAAAATGAAAACTTTGATGAAAACACACGAAAGTTGATTCAGGGTTGAATTTTGATCAAAAGTTTCTTTTTTGTCCTAAATAACTTCAAATTTCACATTTTATTTTTTTAGGGTGACATGTAATAGAATTTATCTGGTGGAAAAGAAAATGCTGTGTGAATTTTAAGTAGGGTTCAAAGGGTTAAAAGGATTTAAGGATTTTCTTCTCTCCTATGACAAATAAGCTAGGATGATTTGGATTAAAGTTGGCAAGAATTAAGTTGTTAACACAACTAGAGATTCATTTTGCCATTTATCATTTACTAAATATGTTTGTAAATGATAGTTACAGGTGGATAAAGGGTCAGTCAACTAGACTTTCCTTTAAAACGCCTTCAAATTTAACATTTTGACCTACAGTAGTGCTTTGTATGAATTTTTAATGTTTATGGGTGCTGGATAATGTCTTGAAAAGGTTGTAAAATTATTTAAAAAATTTATTTAATTCGAAGCAAAAATAATAAAAATTCAAAAACCGACGTTTTGTACTTGGAATTTCAAAGCGTAAGTTCGTATTTTGATTTAAACTTTAAAACGTTGTTTTTTCTAATTAATATAACTGATCACACAAATGTAACAATTTAACTCACTAACTAAACTTCAATCAATTACAAAATAACGTGATTTTCTCTTTAAAACTTTTGAAGCGGGACAAAGTCCGCCATTGTTACGAAAGCAACAAACGAGTTGACAAAGCAAAGCCAAACATCTCTTAGATTGACCGTTGGACATTAGAAGCTGTCAAACTCCAAATTCTAAATCTTCCAAGGTTTAAAAAAAAATCTAAATGTATGTAAAATAACTAAAAAAAATATCCATTAGCATTAATTAAGACCTAATGCATACATTTACAGTTTTAGTTGTCAGCAAAATGGCAGCTGGACATACATTTTTTTAAATTTAACTTAAAATTCACTTTTTTCTGGATTAGTCCGGTTAATAATTAACAGAGGAATTCCAAAATGAGGACTTTAAAATGCATAAAGCAAACAAATCTACTCATAATTTACTATCTTCTTTTATATAAACACAAATATGAATATTATAGCTACACCAAGAATGTCATTTGGTACATTCTGGTACTAAATCTTTTAAAAAATTAAGAAAAAAAAATGAAAAAGCTGGTTTTCTACAAGAATTTTAAATTTGTTGTTGATCTTTAAATGTCTTTGGCCATACGTGAAGTTATTACGTCTGGAAAAGATAAAATCATACAGGAAATATGTGTTGACTACTTCATTTGTTGACAGTTTCTACACTTTATTTAATTTTTATGAACTCTAAATTGTACTATAAGTTGGTAAAAACCTGAAAAGGTAATTTAAATACCATTAAAAACATTAAAATGAAAATGAACATCATTTATATCTAACTTAAAACTGCTAACAGAATTTAGCACTGTAACTTGACATTTGACTCAAACAAGATATTAAATTAGAAAAGGATCAAAAAAGAGTAATAATATGACAAGTATCCTTCACATTCCACTGTAAAATGGCTGAATGTTACAGAAAAACAGCATAAATTAACCTCTAAAGCCACAGAGTTCAAATGGGATCAGAGGTCAACTTTATGATGATCAAAGTGGTCAAATAAATGAAACTTTTTAATATCCTTTCAATCCAAGGTCATTAATTCTCATAATCCTTTTGTTTGGGTGAAAACTATATACTTAACCTTAATTTCACAATTAATTTGCATATTTAAGCATTGCTTGTCACGAAAATGTGCACAGTCTGTAATTGCAAAATAAATTTACACGAAAAAGTAATGAAAACTTGCACATCCGTATATTAGTTTGCTTAAACATTTTGAAAATTACACAACAGATCCACCTCTGTAACCCTTTAAAAAAATTTAAAAAAAGGAATTACTTATCAGTGTATTGTGAATAGTGGTAAATTACATAGGTCCAAGTTTGGTGTAAGTAATAAATAGGTTATGGACCCGAGATTTGATTGAACCTGTGAATGATTTGTCACATGTATAACATGGAATTAGGTGCTATTGATCATGTTAGGAAAGGAAAACTCACGTTGTTGCTTCAACTTTGGAATTTTTGCCTTGAAGCAATGAATGACAGTGAGAATTATGTTAATCATTCCACTCACATTTTCACTCACTTCTCTTCTTTGGCCTATGGCAAGGTAATATTCTTTACTATTTACTCTCGTCACTCACTCGGTCAAATCTTTGCTTGATGCAGGTAAGAACTTGTCATTCTGTATCCTTGACTTTTAGCTGATCATTGATTTTACATTGAAGTGATTGAATTTTAATTTTTATGAAATTATTTGCTCGTTTTTTTATTATAAAAAATCAAGAAGAAATTAAAATTTAGTGTAATTGTTGTGGATATAATTTTTAATGTATGTTTTATTTCATTTTATAATTAATTTTTATACTTTTTGGGTTTAAATACCATTGAGGATGTGTGAAAAATGTGATCGGTTTTGATGATTTGCCAAAATGTTTATTTTCTATCTAGATAAAGTCCTTGATATTTTAAAGTGTTTTTAAATGATGTCGTAATCGTGTTAAATAATCTTGAAATCCATAATTCAAAGTTAAATTAATTTTTTTTGACTCATCGTTTTATTTTTGTATTCAAACCAGGTTGAAAAATGTTGCGGTTAAGCCTAGTTTCGCTTTTATTCATTTTCCGCGTGAATGCACAGGATACAGCAGATCACGACATTGAAGGTAAAAAAAAAAATAAAATACAATTAACAACAGCAACAAAAAAATACGTAATTAAATAAAAATTAAATTTATTCCACGTTTACAAATTACAAATTAATAAATTAAAAATTAAATGCGGTACTACGTGTTTCACTTCCGAGTTCCGACGGCCATTTTTCATTAAAACATCCGCATTATTTTTCGTCATTTTTAATTTACATTTCTTATTCCGTTCTTCTCCGTGTTTGGAATGTGGTTCAAAAGTGAAAGGGTGTATCGTCTTCATTGTGCACTGCATACCCGATGGCAGTGACCCTCATGACGTCATTGCAGAGAGTAGAAAGTGGAACAGGCTGTGTAGGTTGAATTTGAATGGTTGATGACAGAAAGGGATTTCCTGAAAGGGGAAAATTCAGTTTTAACGAAGGTTTATTGGATGTGCGTGGGCAGTAGAAAAATGTAGTTTATTAGAATTAAAATTATTCTTTTATTAATTGTATGATTGTACATTTTAATGTATTTTTTTTTATTTTTAAATACAGGTTTATGTCATGATACAAATATGCATTCAAAGAGTGTAGTGTGTTACTATGCTGGTTATTTATCATCTGACAAATTGGATCCTTGTTTATGCACGCATCTCTTACTCACGGACTGGAAAATTGGACCAGATTTGAAGCAGTTGTCACATAAAAGATTTAGTAAGAAAAATTCTCAAAAATTCTCAAAAACTCTCCAAAAAAAGCTGAAATAAATTATTCTAATGTCAACTTTACTATTAATTTGATAATAGAATTTATAAGTGTTTGGAAAACCCAGTTTTAAATTATTTATTAGATTACAAAGTGCAAATGACAACTCAACGCCATTTTCAAACCTTAATTGACCGTTGATGCCATTTTGAAACTTGCAATCTGGTGGCGAAATTGCTAATAACATTTTGAATGGCGGTTAAAAATAAATTGTTAACCTTAGTCATTGAAATCGATATGGGTCATCATAACATAACTCTAAAACATAAACTGGCTTTTAAGCCAAGGTTAATACACCTTCGCATAACCATTTTTGAAATATTGCCTTGGACAGTACAACATGGAGGTTATAGGTTATTGCATGGTTGAAGGATTACACCCTGCCCGATTACTCCTTACGCACGCAATGACATCAGTTATTACTGACCTCTATTCATGACTAAGTTTCTATTATTGTTTCTAATATCCTGTTAAAGAGATCGGAGATTGATAAATGTGATCATAGATCAAATTTGAAAAAATTTAATGAATAAAAAACTGAATTTGCAATTGTTTTAGCGTGAATCATTTCTGATTTATGATGTTAATTTAATAAATTGATTTTAAATCAATATGAAACGTGAATTAAAAATAATAAAACTGGTTTTTCAAAGCATTAAGGTTAAGAAATTTTTATTTAATATTTTTTTTTATTTTTTGTTAGGAGAATTAGAATTTGTAAAAAATCTTAAAAAGAAAAATGCAAATTTACAAGTGGGTTTAGTGTTATTTGGAAACACTGAAGATTCAATTTGGGCTGAGTTGATTGCTCGTAATAAACAGGCATCTGCTTTAGCCTTTAGAACTATTGCGTTTTTGTCTGAAATGGATTTAGATGGAATTGCAATTGACTATGACCCATCATCAGTTGAACGTAAAAATAATTTCACCGCTTTGATCAAAGTAAGTTGAGTTTATTGAACCGAAATGTATTTATTACTATAAACAAATAATTTATTTTTATTTACCTTATAAAAAAATAAATTGAGTTTATAATTTTATTACAATTTGACATGTAATGTGTCTTTTCAAGGCCATTTTTAAAGGTTATTAGCCCTTTTTAATTGACACCTGAAGTTGTTTTTATTTTTATAAAAAATTTAGTCATTTCGTGAAGCTTTGGATTTAAGTTTACCAACGAATTCATCGCATAAAAGATTTTTGATGGTGAATGTTGCACGTGATTTTAGTCATATTAGTCAAGCGTACGATTTCGCGCAGTTATCAAAGTGAGTATATAAAAAGATGGTGAAATTGTGAATTAAGTATGATTTTGTGTAATTTTATAATTAAAAAAAATTACTCATGTTTTTATTTATTTGTTTAGACTTGTAGATTTGTTCTACTTGCCGGCGTATAATTTTACGGATGAGAATTCTGAAGAAATTATACATCCATCTCCGTTGATGGGATCAGATGGTGAAAATGCTGTAAGTAATTATTTGATGTAATTCTTCTGTGGGAAAAATTCTAAGTAAGGAAATTAAAAATGAATTTTTAATTATACGTTTTCTGATGAAAATTAGCTTTTTTCCCAGTTTGATCATGCCTTGAGCTAATTTTGAAAAATTATTAAGGGACAAGTCAAATAAATTATGCAGATTTTGTAGGATCCAATTCTACACAACTTTGATTATGATTATATCCGTTAGCATCCCTAATGATTACACAAACAGCGCTCTCCAGTTAAATTTAACCAGAATAGCTTTATTATTCTGTTACACGGTGGCGCTGTTTAAAGTTTTATAAACAATCAATGTTTTTTTGATTTATAGTATTAAATTTTTCATTATTTTCAAAAACCAATCAGTAAATAAATAATATTTAAAGTTTGTAAAGTATTAGATTACGTATTTTTTAGATAAATATGTAATTTAAATTAATAATGAAGAATTTAAGTGATACGCATCAACCAATTTGTTGGCAACTGGTTTACAGACCACTTTTAGATGGCGTTAAAGAAATTATCTCTGGCTTCAGGTCAATATGGAATAAATCTTTCGCCTTTTACTAAAGATTTCCGTGGCCAGGAGCAATCAATGAGTCTGTAGACTGAATTTTTGCAGTTTCGTCTTCGGACGAGACAATAATTAAAATAAAATTAGAATCCGTCTTTATTATATATTTATTTTAGTCATTGTAAGAATGAAGTAAAATGTAAATTATTAATTATGTTTGAAAAGGGTGGAGAAATATTATGTCAAATTTGATCTAAATATGCAAGATGATGCTAATCTTAATGTGAATCTGGTGCATTTACATGCATTATAAATTCTAACTATCAAATTTCATATTAAAAAAAAGAAAATTAAATTGTGCCTATTCTTGACACTTGTATAAAGTTCTAGGACCGGTCTTGCACTGAAACACTTTCTTTAGTTATGAAATTAGGGCATAGCTAAAGGATTCCAACCCTTTAACCTTTAATTTGAACCATAGGAATTTACTATTACGCATGATTCAGATTAAGCCATGGCCTTTGCCCTGTAAAATGTAAATTGGTGATTTTTTATCGTTTCTTGTCCACCTTGATGCAACGTTTGAGACAAAAAAGTTACCTTGACTGTATAACTACCTGAAAAAACAAGCAGATGTAATAAAAAGGTCATTTGCTTGCTTGTATTTTAAGGGCAATCAGGATATGCAACTTTTTTGTTGTTCTTGTTGGGTGTGGGCTGCCATCTGTTGTGAATAATTGCATTTGATTTGTTTGTTTTTAGGACTCATTGGTGGATTTGTTGTTGAGTTTGAATACTACAGCTAAGAAAATTATTTTGGGTCTTCCCTTGTTTGGTGTGTTTTACCATTTGGAAGAAATGAGTGAAAATTCAACTGATCTGGTTATTGAAGGGGAAAGAGATTTTGCACCATATCAACAGGTTTGTAGCAAAGCTGTCTGCTCTTAATGTAAAGTGTGTATTAATAACAGACAGTTTTGGAGGACGGAATTAATTTTTCAAACGGTTGTTGTTATCTGTTTGAGTTATATTTCAGATTTCACCAATAAAATAAGCTACAAAATTATAGTTGAATTTCTCTGAGTCGAATCACCATAGTTCTCCAAAAAAATTCGAAATATAGAAAATTTGAGTTATAGAAATAACTACAAAAGGAATTTATTGACAGTAAATACATATATGACTACATGAAATCAACAAACTTTATATGAATGTACATATAAACATATAT
>JAQFZN010002636.1:0-10863 GCA_034687075.1 Geophilus carpophagus | reverse complement strand
ACTTCAACCATTCGTATAACTCGCTGTTTAGCACCGGAATTGAATGCTTCACCTTGTTGAGACGGTGTGTACCGGATGTACTGTGCCGGAACAGCTTTATCAGCAGCTCTAACTGGCAGTGCTGCTGTTATCTTGCTGTTAACTATCTTTTCTAACGCTAGTCTTGTTTTTTCGGTTAATACATCAACATCCTCTTCGGTGGGTTTTTGTAAATTGTCATCGTTTTCAGTTATTTCTAACGGTAGAAGATCTGTGAATTTTGAATACACTACCTTGTCTTTTTTCTGTCCTTGACGTGCAAGAATGTCGTATTTAATTCTTCCTTTTTCGTCTAATTGTACTGTTATGGCATTTGATGTTGCACTGTTCTTTTTGCCCATTTCTAAAGGGTGTTGGACTATTTGAATTTCCGGATAAGATCCACCGTCACCATAATCTTCAGTCGTTCGAGGAACCCATTCTTTGCGATCTCCATATGAAGGAATTGTACGTTTTGCTGAAATTAAAGCTTTGTTGTTATTTACTTCCTGTTTGGTGATTAATCCATTGCTTGTATCAAGTGTTGGTTGCGTGGGTGCAGGCAATAATTTAAATAAAGACACCATTTTAGAAATAGTATTCTCGTTTCATTTATGGTTAATGCTAATACATATATACAGTTTACACCTCTACATAATGTATGGTCATTTCTATTGGCAACGACTACACTGCAATTAACCTATTGGCCAACCTAAGCATTTATAGTGCCAAAACAAATTTTTGCTTACTAATGAATAAGAATGGCAATTGATATAGCCTGTGCTGTGGGCAATCATAGCAAATTGAGCAACAAGAAAAGAAGATAATAGCAGATATTAAAAAATGGCAAAAAAAGATCACATGGTAAACATAAATTGTTAATGTGCACAAATTGTATAATGCAATGGATGCACATTAACAATTTATGTCTTGTATTGGTTAATATATTTCATTTACATTGTTTTTTAGCATGCTGTTAAGATTATGGCAAACGATTTAGTTAGTAAAGTAATTTATTCTTATGAAAGTTAATATTCAGGCAGTTGCACTTAAAATACAAACGTTGAAATTGCAAAACGCGATGGCACAAGCTATGAAAGGTGTTACAAAAGCCATGCAAACAATGAACAAACAGGTAACAAAAAATTTTTAAAATTAAAGAATTGTTTTAAATTTAAATAAATTTTTATTTTCTGTTAAAATTACTGCAAATGTATTTTTTTTATATTGATGGCTGCGGAAACCTGGTTTTTGCGATAAAGTGAAAAACAATCCGGATTTTTGCTAATATTGGAAAAGCATAATTTAAGAAATTAATTTTAAAAATTATATGCAGTAAATTTTATGTTAATGTGTTTGATATCTTGATGCTTTATAAAATGAAAATATATTTAATTTAAATATCTATTTTAATAATAAAAATTCAATAAATTATATATTATTTTGTATTGAAAAAAGAATAGCATAATAAAAACAAAATTCGTCGAACGACGGCGCTATCGCTTCGATTCTACTTCCGCTTAACTTCTCACTTTGGTTTACTCGCACAATCGCTTCGTTGGTTCGAAATTTTCTTTTATTTATTCAAGTTATACTGGATTGTGTTGGGATAAGTTCATATTTTTAGATTTGTATATTACAAGTTAACATTTGCTAATTCTGTTATTGACAGATGGTTAGTTTATTCATGTGATTGATTTAGATTACACTTTTATTGTTGATTTGCTAGTCATGTTAGCCCACGTATACTTTAAAATATTTGGCTTTGACTGTGACTAGTAGTTGATACTAGCTGATTACCCCGGCTTCGCTTGGGATTCGAAATTAATAGAAATTAATATTTAAAATTTGTTTTAATGGAACTATTTTTGTTTATTGATATTTGTTTATTTTTGTTTTAATACTTCAAAATATTAATATATTATGCTAAAAGATTTAATAGTTAAATCTAAAGGCCACTAAGAAGGATAATAAAAAAAAAATTTAGTTGAGCTATGTTCACTTCTTGAGGTCCAGTCGTCTTTCTTAACATCTAACTCGTGAATGTCTTTGCAGACAGCGGGCAATTCTCCACTGGTCTTGACGATGACTGGTCTTTCCTGGTCATCGATGGAGTCATTATCGGTGGATATCTGTATACATCGATGCGTTGACCTGGCGTTCTTCTGTTTTTCTTTAGCTGCTTGTCGGGTAGCCTCTGTTTGTCCTGTCTCGGCAATTCTTAGTTTTTTCCACAGCTTTCTTCATTAGCTGTGGTAATAGTGTTGAACGTAGTTGTGGCTGAGTTTCCATTGCCACTGTTGCGCAATTAGAGCCATGCTTGGCGGTGGCTGTGCTGCCACTGCTTGCTCCTCTGCTTTCTGTGATCTCGTCAGTTGGATCTGGCGGGTAGGCAAAATGCCTCATTAAAAAGTTTGTGATGTACTCTTCTCAGTTGAGGGGCAGGTCGGTTTCCCGATGAACAACCTCTTCTGCTCGTAGCAGCACCTCGTGCTGGCTTAATCCGCACTGATAACTTCATTATTAAATGCTTGAAATTGTGTATTTATATTGTGGTATTACTTGTATTTGTTGTATTTCAATATGTTGTGTTTTATGATGTTTGTTTTAATTCTGTCCTTGGGAAGGGGAAAATGTTTTTTTTTATTGTAACAGGTTGTGGGTTGCATTTTTAGAACAGTGAATGAATTTATGATTTGTTTAATAAAGAAAATATGAAATAGTTTAGCTTAATTTATCTATTTAATACAAATTAATTTATTTAGTATGTATTTATTTTGACTAAAAATAGCACTTCGTAAGAATTATTGATAAAATAAAATCCCAAACTTTCATAGTAACTGATAAGAATCTTTGATGGCATAATAAGCAATATTTTTAATTTGTATCTTATCTTCATGATTCGTATGACTATTTGACAAATGTCTAAATTCTTGTGGCAACGTAATACAATGCCCAATATTTTCAGGCATGACAAAATCTTCAGCAATTTTAATACAACTATGCAAATTTTTAACTTGATGGGTGCGCACCAGCAGGAATAATAACAGCATCACCAACACACTATACAATTGCACACCCCTCAACACCATACTCTACATGAAATCACTCTCTCAACACCGAATCTTGTGACTGCCTTTCAGATCATCTGACATGTTTGAAGCAGGCCAAATGGTAAGAAGGGACAGACACTAATAAAAGTATGACTTGTACATGATTCAAGTAAAACAAAGCATTTATTTATCTGACTAAGAGGATCCTACATGGACCTTTCATCCCAGTTAGACATAAATAATGTCTCCTTCATCCTTGACACTATCAGTAGCGACTGTGTCTTCTTCTAAGGGGTTCTTGAGTTTGGTGCATCGGAATGCTTCATCCTCTGCACGGGGCAACAAGTGAAACCAGCAGTTCCTGATGCATCAACCTCTGGACCAGAGGTTGATGCCTTTAGCCCAGAGTCGGTGCATTCGTGCACCATATATCCGTATTTGTCCTTGCGCAGTGACGAGATTTGTAATTTGCGTAGTGCTCGTCTTTGTTGGAAGTTATCCCGGGGTTATACACACAACTTAATGCTCGATGCCCTCCAGGCCGAGAAGATGAGCAGAACTGCCTCATTGGGATCAGTCAGGAGCCGAGCTCCTGATGATGCTTTTCGTGTTGGTGGTGGTGGTGGAATTCCTGTTGCGATTTCGGCATGCAATGCTGGATGGAGGCACCACCTCTTTGCAAATCATCATTGGCTGTGCGGGTGCTTTGCTTGGCCCTGCAACTGGTTCGTTATTTTTGTGGATTATCAGCTTTCTTCTTTAGCTTGGCTCAGTTTATGGAGAAAGTACATTGATGAGATTTTGTTGATACTTTTTACTTTATTTATTAAAATATTAAATTATTAAAAAAAATTATTAAATTATGGCAAGGAAAGGGTTCAATCATCTTTTCTAATGTGGACGCAAGACAACAGTTCTCAAAACAATAGAAAAATTGATTTTATTAATTCTAAGTTTTCCCACTGGAATATTAAATAATTGTTACACATAAAAACATTTAAATAAATAAATTTAATGATAAAACCATTCTAAATTGAATTTCATTGCTAACAAATGTAACTCAGCATTAGAAATCTGCTTACATTTTACAACATGCACATCAGTTAAATTATTTGCTAACAATAATAACATTTCTAAAAACGACACGGATATTGAGTTCATTTGACAGCATGATAAATAATTCAATTTACGGAATAAGTTTTTTCTTGTGACATGCCTTAACAACGCTTCAGTCATTGATTGACAGTTTTGAATGCTTAATCTTTCTAAATATTGACAATTACTTAACAGCATCCACAAATGTAATTTCGGAGTAAAATCCTCTTTAAAAAAAATTAAGTCAAGTTGCTGTAAATGCCGAAAAGGAATATAACTACGTGTATTTGATTGTTGAAGCCTTTTGTTGTCATCACACGAGCTCACTTTATCCAGGTTTAAAGTCTCCAACAAGGGACATGTGATTCCAATAGCAGAAATATCAACAAAAAAAACATATTTCAGAGTCAAATGCTTTAAATTCTTACCAATATTCTCGAGCAATGGCGTAATGAGAATACTAAAAGAATTAGCAGGGATTAATCGTTCTATAACCAACACTTGAAGATTTTTAAATCTTGATGCTGCTAAAATGTCAGAATTCATTCTAACAATTTTCAATTTCTGAATATTTGGCCAAACACGAGTTGCAGTTTCCATATTTTCTTTTGTTGTTTGGTTTGAGCAAAACGTACTGAGTGGATAAGTTTGAATGACATCTGATGCATTTGACGCAAGTTCTTTGGTTAATAAATTCAAAATTTCGTTGTACGAATCGTAATAAAGAGTTTGTAATAGAGGTAAGTTCTTCATAGCATGCACTGCTCCTTCAGGGGTAATCTTTGTGTTGATTACATTCAATACTAAAATCTTCATTGGTGGGAATTTGTTTACAATTCGTCGCCATTGGTTTGAACAGAGAGAATGCATTCCGCCGTTATCTATTCTCTTGCAGTTAGAGATGTTTAGATATTGTAATTTTAGGCAATATCTGGAAATCGCTGATAACGCTGAATTTGAGCATGCCGTGTTGTTCAAGTTGAGTGATACGATTTGCGGAATGTTTGGTATTAGCTTAATTATGCTGTAGTGAGAAATGTCTTTACAGCTTTGAAGACTTAAGTGTTTAAGATTCTGAAAATAATTATTTAGGATTTTATAAATTTTAAAATTTGTTTAAAAAATATTTTTTTTAAATATACATACAATGCAAACTTGACTAATTATTTCAGTTATTTCATTATTTCGGTTGAAATAATGTAAATTAGTTAAAGTTTGTGATTCAGGTCTAATGAAAACGTCCATTAAAGATGGTTGAATAAGATCCATTCTTTTGGTTATTTCAAATAACTGCTCAATTAGACTGAGAGCTAGAAATAATAGAAATTTAATTAGTAAATATGAAATAAAATAGTTAAATACAATAAATATAATTAAAACTTTACTTACGCATGCACCGTTCTTTCACTAGTTCAGGTCGAAGCGTTTCAATGTTATTTACCACAGTGATTAAACATAATTCTTTAAGAGTGAGAATTGAATCACTGTGTTGCATGATTTAAGTAACTGTAAAAAATCATGGCAACTTATTTTATTTCGTGAAAACACGTGTAGAAATTTATGCCTGTGTCATTATTTTGATCTTGACATCTTACCAATTTGTTTGCTGTTAAGAATGTGATTACGGATCAATCAGGGAACTATAAATAAGTTGTAAGATTCCAATCGCGGTTTGTATTTAGAAACAATAATGTCGAACAAGCAAGGGCTTGATTAAAGGGTCACTAACTAATTTATGGTAGAAAGTAGAATAGTACCACCACCTATTGAGGGAGTTATGTTTCAACGTCATTGAGTACCATGCTTTAACTGGTGAGAAGCTGGGAAGTTTGTATAAGCATAAAATGATCTAAAATTCACAAACTTATATTAAAACTGAATTTTTAAAATTATATTGCCAGAATTATTTAAAACTTATAAAGATTGAACCAGTAGCGTACCTACTAGGTACGCTACTGCCGCCTAGGTACTACCGCCTAGGCGGCACTCTTTAGGGGGCGGCATTTTTGCTCCAGAGAACGATTTTTTTTTTTTTATATAAGGTCTGATCTTATTTTTTCAGACCAAAAAAATAACACTTTCGTCTTTTCGCCCCGGGCGAAAATAACCCTCGGGAAGCCATTTCATAAAGCAGACTAAGGTGAAGCCTAGGGGCCGACCAAAAGCAGGCGGCCCTCCAAATAAATAGCATGAAATTTTCTGGGGTAGGGAGGAGCTAGAAACCTGTGACAGTACAGCTTTTTTAGGTCCGAGATCAAGTAGTGTAAATGCAAAGTAAATAAATGTCAAAGAACAACGTTTTCTCAATACAATACAACTTTTATTTAATAGTTTAACGCGTCCTATACAGTTATTTCTCTCTAGAAATAACTGTTACAAATCATATACATGTATTTAATCACTAAAACTTAACACTAACAATAATTTGAATCAAATGAATAAACTCACGATTAATAGAACTAATAATAAACTTGCAGCTGACGAAAGTATAATAGAATCAAAATCAATATCAAACTAACTAACAAGTAAGTAAGACCAAATTATAAAGACTAAACAAATATCAATTAATGATTTAACTAAAATATAAATTTACTAAATAAACAGTGATAAAGGAATAATAAAAACTTAGTTTATAAAAGATGATTATATAAAATATGTAACTATGGCTTACAAAAAGAGTGAACAACGGAATTAGATACTAATAAGAATACAGGATCAAAATACACTTAATAAACTAGATTATCTCAAAGCAAATTATACTCAACTAGGTACTAACTATGCTAAGTTAAACTATGTAAAACACACTAACATAAATGATATAATTGTAGATACATCTTTGAATTTTTTAACTCCTTCATGTATTGCTCAGATGGCATGTAGGGAATAATAATATCAGGATCTTTAGTACTACAAAATTCCTTTAATTTTGCAGCATGGTCAATAATTATCTCTGCACAGTTGGGTTGTGCAACCAACAAAACAAATCCTATTAACTGATCATGCCATTTCATTAATAAATGTACCATGGCATCTACTTTAAATTTTTCTCCTGCTGTAAAAACTTGTATTCCAGTGGGAATGGGTTTAAATGCATTTTTTGGTAAATTCATCTAACTAACTAAGTAACTTTTAATAAAACAAGCTGAAGCACCTGAGTTCCATAAAGCTAAAACATTTTTAATTGTCTCTAATTTAGATATATCAATTTTATCTTCATGCATCATATTAGAGTGAAACTCACAGGAAATTAAGTCAATGCACAAATATGCTGAGTCAGTTACTACTGTATCCATTAATTGCTTTAGGAATATTTGATTAAGTAAAAGAGTAGGAGAATGATCAGCCATTGTAATTTGCTCAAGGGGGAATAGGTAAGTCAGTCACAGGTAACTTATCAAAAGGTACAATCACATTTATCTCACTAGACAAGTCCATAGTTGATAATTGTTTTATAGTAGTCAAAACATTAAAAGATGAATGGTTACTCATGATTAGTTGTTTTTCAGGGCTTTGCTTATGGGGGCTTCTCCTAGTAACTCCCTGATCCAGTTTTTACGTCCAGGGCACTGGAATGCTAAGTGGGCTTCCCCAGAAACAACAATGATGCTGAGCTGTTAATTGTCTTTTCAGTTTTACTTCCGGTTGTAATTTAGAAACGACAGTGTTTTCTGTTTTAGGAGTTAATTGAGTTTTAGGTTTAGTAGGTTTTGTTGGCACATAATTTTTTGCTGGATGCATATAAGGTTTTTTAGTTATTCTTGCTGGACAGTTTGGTCTTATATGTCCAGGTTTATGGCACTGAAAGCAGAGTTTTTGGCTTGGCTTGAATGGAGAAACATCGGGTACAGGCTTAACTGGCATGCAATTACCTGATTCAGTATCTTCTTCATCTAAAATCCCATATGCAAATTTTTCTTCTTCATCTGGTGCTTCTGATGACTCAGCTTCCACTTGTTGAGATTTTAGATTGGTTTTATTACCTTCATGCTGTTGTTGATAATGTCTTGTGATTGGGTTCTCCTGCACCTGGCCTAACTTGGGGCTTAAACCAGGCGGAGGATGCGCCGATCACAGGGAAGGAGGACACACCTGACACTGATGTTGAGGTTGATGGCCTTTATTGTGTCTAGGGGTATTTCTCTGGTGTGCCGGGGGATGCTGTAAGGCATCCCACCTTAGTGCCGGTGCCTCCCTCCCGCCTCACCATGACTGTTGCCAGAGGCAACAGCCATGATAGCCTGAAAGCAGAGGTAACCTGGGAAGTACCTATCCCATGGTTATGGCTCTGTGGCAGCTGCTGTGCAGCTTGGTGCCTCTGCTGGGGTTGGCTGGGACCAGTGTCTACTTGGTCCTTCTCCTTAGCTCTCTTAGCCGACTGCCTCCTGGCCACATCCTCTCTCCCTCTTGGGATAAGGGGGTGGAGCCAGAGGGACAGTTCTTAACCCGTGATGGATGGCCACCCTAGGTGGCCATCTGTCACAGTCTGTTCCTATAATAAGGGTTGTAGGGCATTTTCTTTTCTTCTTTAATGTCTTCTGTAGAGTTGATCAATGCATCAAAGCAGTTGCGTCTACTTTGTACCCTTCTTACTAATTCTCGGTAAGTAGGTGCTAAGCCATTAAGCCAAATGTTTGTTGCAGCCATTTGGCTGTTCAAATGATCTTGTTCCTTGTAAAGTTGATGTGCTGGGGCAATGTAATCAAAAACTGACTCATTTGGTTCTTGCTTGATGGTTATAAATTTTTGTAGACATATAGTTTCTGGCACATTAAAGTGTAACTTATCATTTTTAAAAATTTCTCCCAATCTTTGGAAAAAGTGTCTTTGTAATTGTGATTTTATTGCCTAGCTGGTCCTAACATGTATCTTTTGGCTACCATTTCTACACGTTGGTTGTTGGTGAGCCCTCAGGTTAACCCATATTGTAGGCAATTATCATTCCACTCTTTAGAAGTTGCACAAGTTGAGCCTTCATATTTGGCAGGTTCAAGGCCACGAGCACCATAAAGTTCATCTGGCTGATTTCTTTGAGATGTAGTAAATTTGTCTAAGGCTTTAGTAAAGAATTCTAAAGATTCTGCAATGATCTTATCACTGCTGGTTTCATCCTTGTCCTGAGTGTTTGAAATGGATGAAAGTGCATTTTGTCCACGATGAGTAGTACTTCTGTCATTAATTTCTGGTGAGGAATTAACTTGAGTAGTTAAGGTGCATTGTGGACTGAGGTGTGGGATGTAGACATCAATGGTTGGGTAATTAAGGTTGTCTGTGGTCTGGATAAATTTGCATTCATTAGTTGCATTTGGGTATTCACTAAGGTAGTCAAAGTTGTTAATTGATTTTGTAGTTTAAAGTCTCTGGGTGCAGATGATGATTTGTGTTGTCTTGATCTGCATTCTGCTGATGAGAAACAGGATGCACGTGATGGAGATCTTCTATCTTGTTCACTTCTTGTTTTGGATCTTGAACATCTACCTGATGTGGTTTTTGCCCAGTGCATTTGGGTAGTGTTAAAAGGGTGAATAGTGTCAGTGCTAGTTTTAGGTTAAGAGCTTAAGTGAACTTAAATTCAAAATTAAATTCATTAAATCAAAAATTATCTAGCATTGGACCATTTTCTTTTTAATCTTTCTAGGTTAACAAACTGCATGAGATTATCAACGGACTGTTTCGCTATTTTACTGTTAACTCTTCTTACTCTGAATTTTAGTATAAGCCTATGGCCACTAGGCATCGGACCAGTCTAATAAAAATCAATGTTGTTTCTGATTGAAAGCTACATTAAAAAATGTTTTCATTTTTTTTTTCGTTTTAGAGGGGTGAAAATTTTCTCATACTCACAACTTAAAAATTTGCACAAAGTCAACTTGTTTAAAACGAGTTGACTTTGTGAATCAAATTTTATTGTTTTATCACTTCCTACACCAACCTTGTATACGATGTATCAAGAGCAAGTGGCTCTTTAAGTTTAAAAGAAATTAAACTTATATTATTATTCTTACTCATGTCTAAACAAGATATTTAACTCTTAATCTCAGCTATCTGTGCACTTAAAATGATTTTTATCATGTGGAACAGAAGTTAGAAGTGTTTTGCCTATAACTTCTGACCAAATACTTGGATTCACTTTTAAACACACAGATATGCTCTTTACACTTAATCTCTGCTTTCTGTACACTTAAAATAATTTTCATCATTTGGAACAAAAGTTACCTGTCATCCACCACTTTTAATGTTGTTATGACTGTAACAACTAGCAAAATGCTTGGATTCACTTTTAACAGTCAATTTTTGAAGGGATGTCATTTTAAATTCAGCTGCATTTTCAGCATAACCACCCTAAGATATTTAAATGTTTAATTAATGAATTAATTAAATACTTAATTATATAAATAAATAATACCAAATTGAGAAAGTTTCCTCATGGCCTGTTGCACTAATGCCCAAATTCTGGTCGCGCCAATGCCCAGATTAATGCACCGATGCCTAGACGCGCAGATGCCCGACGCTACAAATCTAGCGAGAGATTTCCTTAATCAACAGTAGTGTCAACCTTAAACGCGTGTTACATGTGAAAAAGTGAAGAGATTTCCTTAAAGTGAAGAGATTTCCTTAAAGTAAAGAGATTTCCTTAAAGTGAAGAGATTTCCTTAAAGTGAAGAGATTTCCTTAAAGTGAAGAGATTTCCTTAAAGTGA
>JAQFZN010002635.1:0-10865 GCA_034687075.1 Geophilus carpophagus | reverse complement strand
GTTTTCATTAATTCAAATCTATAATTTCCCCTCAAAATTTGACTTAGTTCAGTCCATAATCTTTCACCAGCAATTCCTGTTTAATAAATTTAATATTTAATTAATAAATCTCCTGTCCGTCAAAGTAGAGTAATATTATTTTAAGTACCCGAAAGTCCATTTGCATTTTCACGAATAGTTTTTAAAGTTTCTGGATCATGTTTGTTTGGTTCTTGAGCAATTCGACCATAAAACCTTTATTAATTTACAATATAAAATTAGTTTTTAAAAAAATTTTACTCATTACAATCAAGAAAAAGTATTTCTTAATTGAAATTACTACCTAAAATATCTTAAAATCCTAAGATAATCTTCACGGATTCTGGAGACAGGACTTCCAACAAATCTTACCCTTCTTTTTTCCAAATCTTCAATCCCATTGAAATAATCAATTACAGTTCCATCAAGATCTTTAATAAAAAAATTATAAATCAATTAATTAACTAATACAACATTAAATTAACAAATCAAAATAATATCAATGAACCTAAAAACATGGAATTAATTGTTAAATCTCTTCGATTAGCATCCAAATACCAATCATTTGTAAATTTCACTTCTGCATGGCGGCCATCAGTGATCACATCTATTCGTAAAGTTGTAATCTGCAATAAAATTAATCGTATACGACTATAAATAGAAAAATAATTTATTTATGCACCTCAAAAGTTTGTTTGTCATTAATTCGGACTGATATAGTGCCATGTGTTTCCCCATTGTTGTTAAACATGCGAATGTTTTCTTTTGTAAACATTGCTTTCATTTGTTCAGGTGTAGCATTTGAAGCGAAATCAATGTCATGCGGTTGTTTTTGCATCAATAAATCTCGAACTGCGCCACCTGCAATTCTTAATTCGTAATTATATCTTTCGAATATATTAATCAAATCTTTCATTTCAGAAGTAAAAAGCGCATGGAATTCTTTACAATCCAACTTCATTATGATATTTATTTGTTAATACCAATTCTAATGGCTTCTTGTATTGAACAGATGATACGACGACTAGTTCGTAAGCTAAACGTTCAAAAAATCGTCAACTGAAAGAGTAAATAAGATTTACTTCAATTATTATTAGTTATAAATACTTGCCAATGTACCCATAAAAAGAAAAGTGCCAACAATTACACCACGAAGCGAAAAATTAGTTGCACCACTTGATAACGGCATATTGTGTTGTTTTACATTTTAATCAACAAATGACGCTGTTAGGTTTAGTTTCGTTTTTGATCAAACGATGTCGCGCTAAGTCTAGCGCGTTTTTTGAATTTTTAAAATTTCAGTGACAAATGTGTCAAATATGCTAATTGTTTAAAAAAGTTAATAAAATTAAAAAATTGCTCACAAATTGTCATATTTTTGCAATTTGTATTCTTACTTAACTCATCAGTTTTTAGAAATATTTTTGTAATTTGCAAATAAAATTTAAAAATAGGTACACATTGACGTCAATTTATGAAGGCAATTTATCTTGTTGACACATGTCTGCTTTTTTTTTAAATATAAATTTAGGTTTTAATTATAAATGTTATTTTAATTTTGTGTACAGTATTTTCATCTTTATGACTTCATAACTTCATCCAACAAGCAGCGACATTAAGTGGCAAAGTATAGAACCATATCAAAAATCATTCAATACCAGCACAAGATCATGTATTGGATAACCAATATAATAACGCACGCTCAATGTGGAATTTCATGAAAAAAAAATGAACAATTTCTCTCTAATTACATTAATAGCTTAATAAAGTCCATTACATTTGATAAAAATTTATTTATTCTTTATTTATTTTGATAGATGTTGAGCCGTAATAATTTACTAATGAGATTGCTTTATATAATCCAAACAACTATCATTCTTTGTCTTTAGTGACGTCAATAAAAAAATCGATGAAAACTAAAGTCTTATTAACAATACTTTACTCTTATCTTAACTCATTACAGATCTTTTAATACAAACAAAAAAAATCAAATAATAAAAACATAAACAAAAGATATAAAATAGATTTATGAGTAAATCAATAACGATTAGAATAAAAGCGAAAAAATTGATCTTTCTTAAAGATACAGCTGCAGCATCTCATCGATAAATGTGGACAAATGAAAGAAAAATAACTGACATTTAACTGAATGTGTCCTAGCAGCTTTATGTCAATTTTGTTTCACTTAAATAAGAACTATTAATTTGAAAATAAATCAAACCTGTCTTTCATCAATGATCGGATTACGCTGACTCAAGCGATCTGAACTTAATTGAGTTCACTATTGACGTCAATAGGAATTGACTCGCCGCCATGTTTAATAAAAAAAAAACTAAAAGTGAAGTATGAAAATAAAAAATACATTCCACGCATAAATATGTAAGAAAAGAAAACAAGAAATTTATTGCATATACGATGCTATACGTAAAAATGCACGCTTTAAATTTCAATCAAGAAAAATAAAAAATATACAAGAAATATCTTACAAAAACAAAGTTTGGTGGACCCAATATTTACGTATAATCATGTAGTTGAGGGGTCGATCAGTTGTACAAACCCCCAACGAACTGCATATATTTATCACCTGATAATTATAAATTAGCATAAATTAGGCCTACAGTTGTTACCGTTATATTTTTTTTCATTTAAAAAACAAAACAAAAGTGAAATGTACACAACACTTTCTACTGTACAAAACTGATGAGTGATTTGAGCATTCACAGTTTGGAATTTTTATCTTTTTCAATTCCAAATGGTATAATAATATTTATACATAATAGAGAGATAGAGAGATAAAACAGTTTTTTGTATCATAGTAATGTTGTTTACATTGGAGGTCTTCTTGCTTCATCAGAAACATTAGTCTTTGGTACATTAAGGAAGCCCTTGGAATGGTTTTCATTGCTGTTATTCATTCCACTTGCAGGTTGAATTTCCATTCTGTTTGGCCCATCAACATCAGTGAAAGTGATGAGAGGTGCTATGAGGATGTTATTCAAAGAGATTCCATCGAATTGCTGAGATATTTGTAGCTCTTCGTTATTCTTCTCATTCATGTCTACATTTCCACCCATTTGACTGCGACACTGCATCAAAACTTGCCCCGAAGTTGAAAATCGACTTTCCACCGCTCCTTGTTCTCCCATACTGATGGAATTGTTCTCTTGGCTCCACGGTTGGGCGAATGTCATCATCTGAGAGGTCATAAGAAAACCGCAGGGCATTGCGCATACGTGGCGTTACTCGATTCGCAAAACAAAGTCGAACGCTTGACTTGATGAAAAAGTGACCAACCTCGTTTCAGTTCCTTTCAAATGGATGATCATCAAGCATCTGGCATGCGAAAATACTGGGAAAATTCTTTTATACAACCAACAAATCGAACGGTGACGTGTCCATTGACGTACAAATGACGTCAACGGCACGAGCTGGGTGAAACACATAAGCAACATTCGCGAGTGCTTTTGGGTCGATCCATTTAGTGAGAATGGCGACAAGCCAGACCCTCGAATTCGAGTCATGGCTGTATAAAAGAGTTTTCTAGATTCATATGTCATTGTACTCATAACTATTTCCCAGTATGATGAATCGTCACGCCACGTGCAATTTTAGATGAAATCATTTTTTTATAAATATTTTTCCTTATTTTATTATTGCACCTTCTGAATTTTTTTACTTGTTTAATAAGACTGTTGAAAGGATTTTTTTTTCTGTTTCTTGTTCGGTTCAAGGACAGGGCCAATGGAAAAATCAATATTTAATGTCTTTCTATTTAGTTAAAGTTGAGGGCGTTGATAGAATCATTTGTCATCAAACGAAATGTTACTATAAATATAAATAGTTGAGTTTGTTTCGACGTCATAAATTTCCTTGAAGTGAATTAAGAATTCGTTTATAAATTCAATTTACGTTATGCAGTGAAGATAATTCTAGAATTTATTATGAAATTAATTTGGAGGAAATTAAAAATTGAAAATTATGAAATATTTATTCGGTTTATGTGACAAACTTGCAATAAAT
Organism: Geophilus carpophagus; assembly: GCA_034687075.1. NCBI lineage: Eukaryota > Metazoa > Arthropoda > Chilopoda > Geophilomorpha > Geophilidae > Geophilus > Geophilus carpophagus. The sequence goes on along the minus strand of JAQFZN010002635.1, from coordinate 6,827 downwards.
TAAATTCAGAGAATTATTTATTCACGAGTGAAATTCGATCTGGCATTTAAATATGTGACCAGTCGAGTGACGGAAAGTCGTAAATCGATGTAATGCAGGTGGTAAAACGGAAGCCATATGAAATATATATTAAATAAAAATGATTTAATTTTTTAAGGATATAATACAATGAATCATTAAAAATGAATCAAGTTTGAGCGTCATAAGCAGGCATGTTTTCTTTAATAAAATAATGATATCCTCATGATTCAGTACAGCTTTATTTTTCTTTGCTAATTACCTCGTTTTTCCCGAATCTGTTTTGTAAACAGGTGTATTGCATTCGTAAAAAAATCTATTTTAGGTTGTGAGTGGAGGAAAAAATAAATGTTACGTAAGATGGGCCTACACAGGATTTTTTTTGCAGACGCATGTAACTACTATTATTAGATCGGAAGACAAAAAGATTTCTAAAAAAATAGTACAGTCTATTCGAAAACAAATTAGTGCATTATTTATTTCCTTTGTATAAATAGCCGGAAATTCAAGAATAAACAATTCTATTGATTATTTGACCTTTATTCTTTACAAAAGAGTCGAGAATCGAGATGGAGAAAATAAAAATAAAATTGTAACTATACAATTTTTCCCCTTTGTGAATTTATTTATTTATTTCACTATTTTTATTAGTGCAAGTTGCAAGCAATAATATTTTAAGGATTCTAATTTTCACCATAAACTGTTTCAAAATGTCGACCAGCATATAGAAATATGAATAGTGTTTAGTCTTAAAGTAATCTAAGTTTCGCTTCAATCAATATTGTATCTTTTAATAAAAATGTTGTCAATTTTTTATGGTAAGGTATTAAAGTAAATTTCACAAACATTAAGTTAAAGCGCTTTTATATTTCTGTGCTTACTTAAAGATCTTCTCACCAGTTGCGATAATAGCGCTACTTTGTTACACGTCGCCATGAAAAACCCTAGCAGATGTTTTATGTAGTACTGTTGACAAAGTTAACTTAAATTTTTTTGTACGACACCGAAAAATCTCAAAAATGGTTTTAGCTGATTTAGGAAGAAAAATCACCAACGCACTGAGAAGTCTCAGTCATGCTACCATTATCAATGAAGAAGTAAGTGTAGTGATTGGTATCACTTTACAAAATACCCTACATGTTTACTTCCCCCAAATGAAAACAAAATTTCACCTCTTAAAACATGCACTATAATCCCAATTCATAAATAAATATCAAAATTATTTACAACTACAAGTACATAAATCAAAAAACCAATTTATTGTAATGGACGACAAAATACAAAAAATTCCACAATGTTTATGTTTGTCAATTTGATTCATTTTGATTTTGTTACATCATTTCAGGTCCTTAATGGTATGCTTAAAGAAATATGTGCTGCATTATTAGAAGCTGATGTAAATATAAGACTAGTAAAAAAATTACGAGAAAATGTGAGGTGAGTACAACTCGTTTTATATAACTATTCGAATACTTAAATGTAAAGTATTTTTATAAATTCTTTCAGATCAGTTATAGATTTTGATGAGATGGCTGCTGGCTTAAATAAAAGGCGCATGATTCAATCTGCAGTCTTCAAAGAATTGACCAAAGTCTGTGGACACGTTCTTCTTAGATGTTTACAAGGTCATATTCTAAATTGTTTTATTTTTTCGTTTCTTGACAGCTGGTTGACCCTGGTGTAAAGGCGTGGCAACCTGTTAAAGGAAAACCCAATATAATTATGTTTGTTGGTCTTCAAGGAAGTGGAAAAACAACAACGTGCACTAAAGTATTGACTTTTTTCAATAAATTTGATTAAATCGAGTTAAAGCTAATTTTTGGAAAAATGTCTTATATTAAATTAGTTGGCTTATCATTATATGAAAAAAGGATGGAAATCATGTTTAGTTTGTGCAGATACATTCCGAGCTGGTGCATATGACCAGTTGAAACAAAATGCTACAAAAGCTAGAATACCGTTTTATGGCAGGTATGAGATCTCATTCAGAAAGAAAAAATGAAAAAACAACTAATAAAAGCGATTATTTTCTAGTTATACGGAAGTGGATCCTGTTGTCATTGCACAAGAAGGTGTGGAGAGGTTTAAGAGTGAGGGATTTGAAATTATAATTGTAGATACTAGTGGAAGACACAAACAACAAGATTCTCTGTTTGAAGAAATGTTACAAGTTTCGAATGCTGTTGTATGTGAATTTTTATATTGTTTATTATAAATTTTTTTTATTGAACTAAATTATTAATTTATTGTAAATTTTTAAGAGACCGGATAATGTTATTTTCGTTATGGACGCTTCTATTGGACAAGCTTGTGAGAGTCAAGCCCGTGCCTTCAAAGAAAAAGTCGATGTTGCTTCGGTTATTATTACCAAGCTTGATGGACATGCTAAAGGTGGTGGTGCTTTGAGTGCGTAAGTATTGCATCGTTTTTATAATTCAATTTTTAATATTTTATTTGTTTAAAAATTGGAGATTTAAAAATGTTTTATTTTCAGAGTTGCAGCAACTTCGAGTCCTATTATTTTTATTGGTACTGGTGAGCACATCGATGATTTTGAAGTGTTTAAAGTGAAGCCATTTGTAAGCAAACTAATGGGTAAATTAAAAAATTGAAATATTTATTTTATTTCACGTTTTTATTTATTTTTTATTTTTTTCAGGTATGGGTGATATTGAAGGATTAATAGATAAAGTAAATGAATTGAAGTTAGATGATAATGAAGAATTAATAGAAAAATTAAAACACGGTATTTTTTTAAATTTTACATAATTTTTTTTAAAATCATTTAAAAATTTAAAATTATAAAATATTTAGGTCAATTTACACTACGAGACATGTATGAACAGTTTCAAAATATTATGAAAATGGGTCCGTTTGGACAAATTATGGTAAAGTTTAATTTGTTTAAGGCTTAATTTGATTATTAAAGCTAATTAAATTTTGAAAATTTTAGAACATGATTCCTGGATTCAGTCAAGATTTTATGACTAAAGGAAACGAACAAGAATCAATGGCGAGATTAAAAAAACTCATGACTATTATGGACAGCATGAATGATCAAGGTTTTTTAGACTTAATTATTTTTTAAAAATTATAATTTAAAAATAATTGTTTAATTGAATCAAAATTTTCTAGAATTGGATCATAGAGAAGGTGCCAAATTGTTTTCAAAGCAACCGGGACGTGTGCAACGAGTCGCTAGAGGTGGAGGAGTAACTGCGAAAGAGGTTCAAGAATTGCTCACACAATACACGAAGTTTGCTGCTATAGTAAAGAAAATGGGCGGAATTAAAGGCCTGTTTAAAGGTAATTTATTTATTTGTTATTATTGGTAATTGTATTATGTTTTGTTATTAGGAGGAGATATTACGAAAAACGTCAATCAAGCACAAATGGCGAAATTAAATCAACAAATGGCAAAGATGATGGATCCAAGAGTTTTGCAACAAATGGGTTTGTGATTTATTTATGTAATAATAACATTGTTGTCTTGCAAATATAATTGAATTTATTTTTAGGCGGAATGAGTGGTCTGCAAAGCATGATGCGTCAATTACAAGGAGCATCTGGTAACATGGCAGGAATGAAAGGCTTCCCGAAATAAAAATGAAATATTTCGATGGATAAATCATCTTGTACTGTTGGATTTGCAGTTTTCTTTTGTTTTAATAAAACAACAATGAATAAGTTACGTTTTATTAGCTGAATTTTAATTGATTAGCGACAGTCGAATGGATTACGTGCATTTTTTATTTGTTCATTGATTGTACAGAAAGTATTTCTACTTTATATATAATTAATAAATTTTTGAATCGTATAAAATAAAAGGATAATAGTTGGTTTTTAATTTTGTTTGTTGTGTTTGTGGCTTACGCAACCTATTACAGAATTGTTATACGTTTGTGATGTAACTACTATTGCAGCAAAATAATTTGGTGTAGTGGTGGCGCCCCGAACTAACACGTGGCGAACCACGTTGACGCTTTGGTTGAAGCTGTTACTAAAATTTAAAATGGCCGCACGATCACATAAGCGTGCTAACAGGCAAAAGGCGCTTGTAAAATCAAATCAAAAATGGTTTGAACAAGAGGTAAAGTGTAAAATAATATAAATTTAACATAGTATAGAAAAATATATTTGTTTTCAATAGTTTTCTTCAGATCCCAATGAACCGAGTGAGTTGTCGCCTCATGAATTGAAACAATTTCAAGATAAAGCAATCAGATTATTAAATGAAGACATTGAGCTATACACAAAACGTAAGATTTCAATTCTATAATGCTTTAAAGATTATTTATAAATATTTCAATTAATATAAATTTAGATCAGAGCAATAGGAAAAATCGTGATCAGTTTCAATGGATTCAAAAGGTATTGAAAGCTGGTACAATCGCAGATCGTTTGGCTGCAATTACAATTCTCATTCAAGATTCAGCTGTTCACAATTTGTCACACATTGAAAATTTAATTTCAATGGTAAACGTGAAAGCCAAGAGGGAGTGCATTATGGCTATCGGTAAAATTATAAAAATCATTTTCTTCCACTTGGATTTAACTTTCTATTTTCTGACATTTAGAAACACTTCGAGATTTGTTTATATCTGACCTTCTCGTTGAAAATCGAAAATTAAGGACGTTTAATGAAGTAATACATATTTAAATAAGAAATTTGAATTTTTTTTAATAGTTTTTTTTTTAATTTAGCATCCTCTTCACAAGATAGATGAATTATCTAGCGGAAATAAAGATTCTTCAGAAAAACGACTTATTCTCTGGCAGTTTGAACATATGCTGCAAAAATGTTATGCAGATTTTATTGCTGCATTGAATGTAGTTTCCCGAGATACTGTCGAATCAACTAAATCAAAAGCAGTTGATGTTATGTATCAGCTTTTAGTTAGTTACAGAGAAAAGGAAGATGTGAGTGGTTTTTAATTTACCACTATTTTATCATTAATTTGCAATTAAAACAATTTTTTGTTTTGTTTTAGATTCTTTTACCAAATTTAGTGAACAAATTGGGGGATCCTATGCATAAAGTAGCTGCTAAGAGCACGGAAAAATTGATTCAATTAGTTGAACGACGTCAAGACAGAAAAACAGTTGTTATACTTGAAGTTGAACGTTTGTTATTTCGACCTAATGTTGGCGATCGGGCACAATATTATGCAGTTTGCTTTTTAAATCAAGTTTTACTGTCTCTCGAAGAAGCGGATTTAGCTGCTCGACTTATTTCTATGTATTTTGCTTTTTTTAAAGCGAAAGTGAAGCGGAATGAAGTCGATACGAAAATGATGAGCGCATTATTAACTGGAGTTAATAGAGCTTATCCATATTCAAAGAAAGACGACCACACTGTTAATGAACACATCAATACTATGTATAAAGTTGTACATACTGTTAGTTTTAATATCAGTGTACAAGCTCTTATGCTTATTCATCACGTTTTAGAGTCTCAAGGTAGCGTTTCAGATAGGTGAGTTTTAAAAAAAAAAATCTTAAAAAACCAGCTTTACATTAATTATTATTTTATAATTTATTAGATATTATTCAGCATTGTACCGAAAGTTATTTAGTCCCGATTTACATGAATCATCTCGTCATGCGATGTTAATAAGTCTTATTTTTCAATCATTAAAAAAAGACGTTATTAAAAGTAGACTTCAAGCATTTTTCAAGCGGTTGCTTCAAGTAATTTATTTAATTTTCAAAATTCAAAATTATAAAAAAAATTAAATGTTTATTATTTTAATTTCAGCTTTGCTTCACTTTACCTCCACATATAACTTGCAGCATTCTTTATTTACTTTCTGAAATTGTCAAATTGAAACCGAATATTCCACGTTTAGAACAAAATGCTTCAAATATTTTACTAGCAAACGATGATGACGAAGAAGAACATTTTGTTGATGTTGATAATATTGATGAAAATAATATAGAAAATAAAAACAAGGAAGAGGCGGAGAGTAAAAAATCGTCTTGGTTTCACAAAGAAAACAAGGCGGGTGGAAATAAACCGAAAACATCGGTTTATGATCCATACGGACGGAATCCGACATACTGTGGCGCTGAACATGTTTGCGACTGGGAACTTATTTTGCTTACTCGACATTTTCATCCCTCGGTTGCTCTTTTTGCACAAACACTGCTTGATAAGAAATCAATTCGTTATCAAGGAGATCCGTTACAGGACTTTACGTTAATTCGATTTCTAGATCGATTCGTTTACCGAAATCCTAAAAAGCAAGTAGAAGGAACAAATACTGAAAGAAGAAATGCGATATTAGGACGTCGAAATCTTTACAAACCATCTGCTGCAAAGAGAATTCCAGTTCTTAGCAGGGAATTTGTGTCACGATCGGAACGAATGGTCCCAGTTGATGAAATGTATTTGTACAGGTATTTGTCGAATAAGGATATGTCAAAGAGAAAGAAGAAAAATGTTAATGACGAAGATGATTTTGGTGATGTATCAGATGGGGATAGTGTTAACAGTGATGAATTTGAGGAAGTTTTATCTAAATTTGAACCGAATGCATTAAACGATGAATTTGAGATGGATTTTGCTGCTGAGATGAATAAGAATAAGAAGAAAAAAGGAAAGAAAGGTTTGTAAAATTGTTGCATTTTAAACTTAGAGGATTTAAAGTGATTAATACTAACATTTTATTGTTTTAAAGTGGATGAAGAAGATGATGACGATTTATCTGATGGAAGTGATGATTTTGAAGAAGATGAAGATTTTCAAGACGCTTTTAAAGATTATGATGACGATTTAGCTGAAGCTGAAGAGCCCACGTTTAGTGATG
>JAQFZN010002634.1:0-10866 GCA_034687075.1 Geophilus carpophagus | reverse complement strand
ACAATAATAGTTTCTTGTACTGTGACATGTCCTAAAAACTCGTGGACAGGAACATGTCCGTAAAAAACTCGGGGACAAGGACATGTCCTTGTCGGGTACTAGGTAGTATGCCAAAAAAGTAGGCATTTCAAGATACAGGGACATGTCCTTAAAGGCGAGGGAAGACGGTAAATACAGTAGAATGTCGATTATCGAACCAGTAGTTAAGTGAATAACTGTTACACGAACAACAGCGATTATGAAGACTTGGTTTTTACTTTTGTGTATGTATTTAAATCGGTTTTATGAACATGTATGTGTCTCATTTAGTTTCGATAATCAACATTCTACTGTAAATAAATTAATTAAAGTTTAGTAAATTTAGTGAAATTTGGTTTAATGATTTATTATTTTTTTTGTAAAAAAGCACTCTCATAGAACATTCCATAATCACCTGGGCGATGTGAGAAAAGAAGATTCGGGTTTTTGGGTTCTTCCTATGGATTACAATGGTCCGAAAATCATAACTCCGTTCGTACCAGAATTAAAATCTGCTCACTATGTACCAGATGATTGTCCACATGAGCTGTATTGTGGAATGCCATATTATTTTCCAGTGTTGAGTAAACTCGGGTAGGTACAATAATTTTCTTTCAAATATTAAAAATTTCATATTTTTTTATTTTATATAATTGTTTTAGGGTATCGCATTATGTAGAAGCTGGTAAACCGACAATCCATACCTATCCAAAAATCAATCTTATTTCTCAAAAAGCGATTGGTTTATACGGAAGAAGATTAACATTTAATTTGACCGGTCCTACACACATGGGTGTCTTTTTGTCTCCGTCAATTCATACTCATCTTGTAGATTGGTCATTTGCTGACGGTGTGCCAGAATCAGGGCCCCTCTGGGTTGATAGGTCAACATATTTCGTTTATTATTCTCGAGGCGAAGATCCTCCAGAATGGAGTTTTTGGATTGATTTGAAAGTAAATTTTAAAAAAGTTTATTTAATTGACAGTATTTTAGCAAATATTAGTAGCATATTGGGTACAAGTAAAAGATGAAAGTCTTATCTGATTTGGAAAAAGATTTTTTAAACAAATTTGTACGAAAATATCAATAAAATAGGTACAATCGATGTTCTATTGTATATCTGCTAAAATAGTAATTTAATTTGAATTTAATTTATTTTAATTTTAAAAATTTCTAATCAATATTTTTTTACAGTTACTATTAACTCAACAAATGGGTAAACCAATGTTGGATATCGCAATGACATCTCATCATCTTCATGGCCCCGATCGGCAAAATGAAGAATTATCTGGTTTTCTTAAAAAATTTCCTAATTGGACTTTTCCTGCTGCATGGTCAGGAACATATCAGTCATGGGTTTTTCATGCCTAAAAAAAATATCGTATAAACAAAAAAAATTAACCATAAATCAAACGGAACGTTAAATTGTTAGGAATTAACTGATAAGAAACGCAACTGATATAAGGTAACCTTATAAACTGTAGAGGCTTTAATGAGCGAGCTTTATTCATGTATTTGTTGAAATTGAATATAACAAATACAGTTAACTTTTTGAGATATATTTTAAAGAATTTTTTTTTGGTTTAATGTATATATATATATATATATATATATATTTATATATATATTAGATGTGTGATTGATTTTATTTTTATTGATCTAGCAATAATAATAGTCATTAATGAGATAGTGATAGCTGATTTTCAGTTTCACTGTAAAATCACATTTTAGACCAAAAATTTTAGATTTTTTTAGACACAGCTTTCTTCCTTCCGTAGAATAATTACAGAGCTTAATAGGCGTTAAATAAAATCTGGTGCCTTTTGGGAATTACGTAGTTTTAAGAAATATGGAATCGCCTAATGAGAATTGATGAAAAGCTTGTGTATCTAGTCAAAAGCATATATTTAAAATAATTCAGATTATGAGATAAAAATTGAGGAAATTGTGATTAGGAAATGTTGAGTTGATTTGGAATTTGTATGTAATAGCTATTTTTGATTACGTTTAAATAAAAGCGTTCACGAAAAAAAAAATATTTTGTTTTGATTATTTTACATAAAAATAAATCACTAAAAATACAGAATGGTATAAAAAAGTAAATTGAATCTTAATTCATAAGTTCTTTTTATTATTTTTTTCCGCAGCTCTTCTTTGCACCTCGCTCATTAAGGACTAAAGTTAATACGTACAAATTTCGTATTTCTTTTAGTCCTAAATTAGTGGTGGTAATTACTGCGCATTATTGCAGTAGCCATAATTAAGCCTTTTTCGTAATGATCTCATTTCCTTGAAATAGAATAAATTTTCTCATTTTCCATCTTTTCTAAAAATTCTCTCAACTGTATCTAATCACTGTTAAATAATAAAAAATCAATCAGAGCCGTATCTAGGGCAGTGCCGTCTGTGTCCTCGCACCGGATGCAATCCTCAATATGCAAATAAGCAAATAAATTTTCCTAAAATCTCAAATTAAAAAAAATAAAGTTTCATTTCCCGTGAAAATCAAGAAAATTTTGTTCAATTTTGTTCAGCACTTCATTCAACTTATGAAAAATATTGTGTGGAATGAAAAAATCAAGCAAAAAGAATAATTTATTTTCTATATGAACTAAGATATGTACTGCACATCCCGTATAACTTACATGCATATCTAATTAGACCATTTAACGTCATTTTTTATTCGTTTACTAAGTACAAATTTGAAAATTCTAAACCTTAAGTCAAGCAGTTAGAGAAGCATTTAAACTGAAATTACATGTTTGCTCTTTCAAGTACATTGCAAACTACATAATTACACTAATCTTCAGTAAACCACTAAAAATAATTCCACTTAAATCCTTGTTTGCAGTCTTTAATTTTCAGCCTGCGTGGTTCCTTTTCAAAACATTTAATGGCCAAATGCCAAATCATGACTTGTTTACTTAATAGCAAAGAAACAATTCATTCTTAAATTAAAAATCCTTAAAACATTAAGGAATAATAACACAAGTGGTTAAAACTTAGTATCAAGGCCATTCTATTTGCAATTGCAATGTCCTTAGAGAATTGCGACAAGATGAAGAAAGTTTGTTTATATTTAGATCAGCTGCCAATTAAATACTTAAAAAACATTACATAAAAAAAATTAAAGAGTATTATTCAAGGATACAACCGAATTGTGAAATAAAAACTAAAAAATATTCAGTTTTCACTTAATTATCTCAAGGATTATTAAAGTTATCTAAACCCACTGTATAATATCTTGAAAATACCATTAAAAACAGTTAAGATGTTTATCCTTCAGTACATGAACTGCTCCTATAAATATCTTGTCCTAAATACCAGCAAATAGGGTCAGTATTTGGCATAATATTTTGATTAGTAATTAAATATACATTTTGAGTTATGCACATTGCATGACGCCATTTTGATTCACTTATTTACCATTCACAAGCTTAGAAACATGATACAATATATTCATTTATATAATAATAATAATAAAAAAATGTATATTTTTATTTAAATTTTATTTATCGAAGCTAATTTGAATTCAAGGTGGGCTTGATGCAGCACAGCTGGCGTTTATTCATCTCAGCTATGCCAACATCTTGCCTGACTTGAACCCAAAACATAAACGAGATATCTTGTTACTGCTTGAAAATTTTTCATTTTTTATACAATTTTTTTGTACAATTTTTTAAAAATATTTCCAGAATTTCATCACATCTATATACAATAGGAATGATGGAAAAATTAATTACATTACAGTATCTATAAAATCTGCGTGTGAAACAAGTTAGGAAATAAAAATCAAGTTTGTTTCAAGTTTTCGTTTATTTACCCCTCTGCCACATTTTCATCTTGTTTTTCAATTTTAATCAAGTCAGACATGACCCTGTAGTGACCTTATACAACTTGTCTCGTTCACCTTGAGTTTAACACATGCATAAGATAGTAAACTATAGTTTTAAAATATAAAAAAAATATTTTTAAATCATTCATTATTTTTGTATATAATTTTGTATTGGTAATAAATAAATAAATTTTACCTTGGAAAAGCTGTGTTTATTCACTCCACTGCATGACATAAAATAATTGCAGAGCAGACATCAATTTGTTTAAAAAAAGCAATTTAAACTTAGTTTAAGTTGTCAACTTGTTTACTACTTGTTGCTTCATGGTGTTAGACCACTAAATTAGAAATGTGTCTCTTCTACACGTGCAGCCGCGTTGAGAAGGTTTGTGTATCCTAAACATCACTCATCTCGCAAAGGATGCATCAACAAATATACGAATGAGCGGAAGAGGGCAAGGTCGTCTACTGTTAGAGGTTGTTGACTCTTCCCTCGAAGGGATGAATGGTTGAAGAACAAGTCGTTACTGACTCTACATCCAGATTAGGTCTAAAATTTACAAAGCCTCAAGCTATGTATATAAATGAATCACTTACTGATATCAAATCTTAATTTATTCATTCATTCAAAAATAAAAAATGAAAAATTTAGTTTTTTTCCGTTTTAATTCTTTAAAATAATGAAGTTTCGTATTTACCTTTTCCGGAAGTTTTTTTTTTACTGATTTGAATTGGAGTTTAAGAGACGATGTACTCAGAGAATTAATAGAACATGGTGAATATCTTGCAAAGAATCAAATGGAATTTGGGTTGCGCGATAAACCGCAAATGAAACAGCAAATGTTGGCAGCTGTTTGCAAACATTTGGCGCAGTAGGGCTCAACCCGTACTGAGGCCTCGAAATCTTCAAGGACTTCCTCGTTTGACCTACCCTTGGACTCAGTTTGTTTTTATTTTTGAAAATTAATTTTTATTAATGAAATGTTTTAGTTAAATTATTTTTATTTATTTTTCAAATTTTCATGTGCTGGTTTTATAAGATAGCGATAATAAAAAGCAGTAGGGAAATGTACAATTTGTTATTACAAAATATAATTCACGAAGTTATTTTTTGTTCATGTGACCGATGATGAAAAACGAATGAGATTCCAAAATCCCAACATCCTTTAAGTACCACATCAGGCAGTGTTTTCTTATCAGCTGCATGGTTCCATTCAGATAAATCGTTGTTGCAATTTGATTCTGGTGGTGGGGGTTTTACTTGAATTCCGTTAACACATCGACGGCATTTAAACCTATTTAGGTTTAAAATAATTATAATTAAAAAATTTAAAAATAAACTGGATTTTAGTAGATATAAATTGCAGATTACATGCTTTTGCATCCCAACTGCAACTAATATCCACTAAAATATAGTGAATTATCAACTAATTAATTACTTATTATGCGTATCACTAGTATTTGTTTCTTCTAAACGAAAAAGTTCTCGTAATTCAGATAAACTAAAATGTCTTGCTGCTTCTTCGTCATCAATAACGCAACTACTAAGTGCTTTTTTATGCGCTTGTCTTTGAAATATTTTTTCTTCGATTGTCCCAGTCTGAAAAAAAATGTATTATGAATATTAATTTTAAAAATTTTAAATTAATTTTCCATACAGCTAATAGTCGATATATATAACACTGCTTCTTCTGTCCATCTCTCCAAACTCGCGCCATTGCTTGATCATCATTTGCAGGATTCCAATCAGGATCAAACATGACCAATCGATTAGCTCCGATTAAATTAAGTCCACAACCGCCAGCTTTACTGCTAAGCATAAAGACAAATTCGGGACTTTGTGGGTCGTTGAATTTATCTACAACTTTTGCCCTCTTTTTAATCGACATTGACCCGTCTAAGCGTACGTATAAATACCTTAAGGTAAAAAATTACAAAAATATAAATAATAAACTTGAAGGAAATCAATACGCAGAAATTTACCTTCTTAATTGGCATAACTTCTCAAATTCATCCAACGTTTGTGTGTAATTTGAAACCAAAACAACTTTATCGGTTGATGTTGTTTTGGTTAAAGCTAAAATTCCATCTAAAACCCGCATTTTCCCAGATAGTTCGGGTTGACAACTTTTTAAATTAAAATTAGATGGGAATAATGTAGCAGTTTCTTTAAACGAACCGTTGCCTTCGATACATTTTTCATGAACAAGACTTGGATCTATTATAAAAAAATAAGAAATAAATATATATATAAATAATAATTTTTAAAAAATATTAAACTAACGATTGCATAATTTTTTAAGTGTAGTAATTGATGATAATGCAGATCCAAATCCTTTTTTATTATTGGTAGTGGATGATGTCAATCGAGCAGCTTCAAAAGTAATAAGTTTTTTATATAATTGTTCTTGTAACGACGTTAATTTGCAACACACGACTTGCTCCACTATTTATTAAAAAAAAATTAATGTAATTACGAATAATTAAAAGAAATTAATTTTTTTATCTTATATTTATGTTAGTAACCTTTTGTTGGTAAGTATTTAGATAGAATAGCAGCTGTCCGTCGAATTATGCAACGATTTACAAGAGCTACTAGTTCTTCCAACTTTTCTTTGCCACGTTTATGGTCAGCATCAGTTGCTGATGCATCACGTCCACGTAAAATTGGATTTTCAAATTTTTTTTTAAATTCCTGGGCAGTACCTAAAATTCCTTCATTTACAAAATGAACTAAACTGAAATATTCCAGTAAATCATTTTGAATTGGTGTTCCTGATATGAGTATTCTTCTTTTGGATTTTAAATTAAATAGAGCATTATATGTTTGATTTTCAGAATTTTTCAATCTATGTCCCTATTTATAGAATTAAAAAATATGAAATAATTTACAATTATAATTTTATAATAAATTACTTCATCACATATAACGAGTCCTATTTCACTTTTATGAAGAACTGTTGCATGAAGTCTAAAAGTTTCATATGAAATTATTAAAATAGGATTTACTGGTCTTCTACCAGTGGTTTGCATAAAATCAACTGTAAAAAATTTTAAATAAATGTATAAAATCAATATTTACGTAATAATAATAAATAATATAATAGAACAATGTTTTACTGTAATACTAACTCAGTTTTTTATCAATTTCATCTTTTGATCCTGAATCAATAACTAATATCCTTACACGTCCATTTAACCATTTGTTGATTTCGTTATACCAATTCTAGAAAAATATAGTATTATATACTTTTAACTATTTTCCTCAAATAAAAATTTTAAAAAACTAAATTTTAAAATTACTTTTACTAAACTACTTGGTGCTACTATAATAACTTTTTCTATTGTGGGTTTTATATTCGGACTTTGACGCTAAAAGTAAAAACAAAACATTACATTCTTTTCACAAATAATTCAAAACAAATCAAAATTTACAAGTAATGTCCATAATAAAGTAATACACTGCAGTGTTTTTCCTAATCCCATTTCATCAGCCATAATACAACCAAAACTGTTTTCAATTTGTTGACCTGTCACACAATCATACATAAATTTGACACCCTGTAAAAATAATTAAAAATTATTGATTACTATGACAAATAATAATTTAAAAAATTAAAACTTTTTTCAATACTTCTCTTTGATGAGGCCGTAACACTTTAGTTAACGTAGGATCTACAACAACGTGTACCATTTGTTTCTCATTATCCATTTTCAATTGATCATGCACTGAAGCTGCGGGTGGTGTGTATAAAACAAGTGCTCCTTCTTCAAATGGATCATGAAGTGCATTTCTGAGTCCTTGGCGTTTCATTCCAAGAACTCGTCCAAGACATATTCCTAAAAAAAATCTTAAAATTAAATACAATTAATTTTTTATTACAAGTGAAAATACCTTGATAATTCGGTATTGGTACTTTGAATGGCTTTGAAAGAATTTTTTTAATCAAAACTTCCTGTAATATAAAAATAAGATATTTCCTTTTATTTTTCAATTTATTTTTCAAGGAATAAAATCTTACGTAGTCTGAAACATTATTTGTTATCATCAACAAGGATTTGTTTTCCTTTTCAGTAATCGCAATTTTATCATTTTTCGGTTTCTTTGATTTACTCATCTAAACAATCATAATGTTAAAAGAGAATTTCATATTTAAAGTAAGAAATGATTGATAATTTATACGTTAACACGATCGACCTTAAGATTAGATGTGGATTTTTCCTCTGAAGAGTTGAGTTTTCGCTTCGTAAGCTGACTAGGTGCACAGCTTCGTCTCTAATAATAAATAGATAACAAGAAAAATACATTTATATTACATAAATTAAATTGAATACAATCGTTACCATTCTGAAGTTAAAATTGCTTCCCTAGTTCAAAAAACGCGGCAATTATATATCAAAGCAAAACATTGGGCGCCATAGTTATAACCTATCCTGCCATCTGTGGGCCTTATTTGCAACCATCAATTCAAACTGCAGAAGCCGTTATAACTTAATTTTGAATACGCGTGTATTAATTAACAAATTCCCAATAATTTATTTTTTACTTAACTGCTTAAAAATAAATAAATATTTTATTTCATCTTCAATTTTACATTATTAGATAATAAGTTTTGTACCACATTTTGTCATAAACCATAAATTGTAATAAAACCTGGCACAAACATGCTAATACAATCTGGTATTTTATCTTATAATATAGCACATATTGTACATCGTTGCACGTGACCTCTGGATACCACTCTGGGTGTAGGCGGGGGTGAATCAATTGGACTCTCTGATTCTTCCAACAGAGGTATGCTGTCCTGTCTTGGTGTAACAAGAGGAAACGCCACTAAGTCAGCCAATGATAAACGTGAAGTCCATTGATGTGAATCCACTGGAACAGTTGGTGAAGGATTAACAATCTCCGGTGGTTTCTGCGGTAGTACAGGATCAACATAACGACCAACACGCAAACAAAGTTCATTAAATTTGGTTTCCCAGTCTGCATGGATTCCACTACCACCATGACCCCCAGATCCTAGATATAGAAAAGTAAGAAAATAAATTACTTTATATAATTTTATGTTAATTTAGTTAATATTCGAATTGAATTAGTTATACCATCAAAACCAATATACAGCAATGGACCGAGTACAAGTGCCATGGCGCCGGGTGGAGGCCATGGTGTTTCTTGTATCATTGCTGGGACGATAGGTTTACCAAGAAGGTCAGCCAAAATAACTTCTTGGCTGCAAACGTTTGACACAACATATTTTGGTGTAATGAAAGACACAACTACCTAAACAAAAGAAATAAATAGATATCTTAAACCGTTGAAAATTAGACATTAGTCACTAAAGTCGAGGACCACCTGTATACTTACTTTAGCATTGCTGATACCCTCATATAATTTGATCTGGAGATGATCTCCACCTCCAATTTGTCCAATATCCATCCAGCACCGAAAACCTGCCTGCTCAAGTCTTGTTCTCAGTAAAAGAACTTCATCTTGAACATCCCAGTGATAACTTAAGAAAATTGGAGGTTGGTCATCATTGCTTTCTTCACTTTTGTGTATAAGATCAATAATGTCATCGCGGTGAATACGAGACAGACATGCGATCAACATGTCAACAGATGTCTGTGTATTACCACTGCTGACTAACCAATCAGCAACAAGTGATAAACCCGGGTTTAGATCTTCACTGAAATGTTCTATTAAACTTGGTTTGTATCCTGTAAGTAGCAGTTGGTAAAGAATAATTGCAAATATAATTAATGATTGTAAAAATAATTGTTGACAAACCGAGTTTATTAGCTAATGCAGTCCAGTCATTGCCTTCAGAACCAGCATTTAAGAGTTTAGCCGCTCCTTTCAGCCATCTTGGAACGTGTCCCACTACATTTTCCATGAGAACTGTTTCGTTATATAAGGTTTTTGTAACAGAATTCTCAGGAAGAACAGAACCAGGCCGAGCTAATGGAAAAATTTAAAATACAGTATTTGATTTAAAAATGCACATGATTAAAGTAATAGTGAGTTTGAGCAAAATGACTTATTTTTTAATCACATAATTTGATTAATCAACAACTAATCAATTAAATTTAAATTTAAACAATAGATGGTTCATCGTCTTGACTTTCATTGATTTCTGAGACTGAAAGTATGTTCAATTTGTGACCGCCTTTTGGACACGTGATTGCCTTTTGGACACATGCCCTCTGGTCACTTGACATAGGCTAGACAAAGCTGCCCACCCAGGAGGCCTCATTTCCTGGTTATGTGGTGACCAATTTAGCAGAGGCTAAGTCAGTCCTTCCCTCAACACTAATGAGAGCTCTTGTCATAAGGTTAAAGAGAGATTAAGAGCTGAGTTGCAAGTAGATGAAGAAGAGTCTCTGCTCGCTGACACTTTTGCGTTTTTCCAGTGAGACACTCAACAGCACCTGAATTATAATGGCTGTAAGTCATGAAATTTTTTTGAGTTTTTATGGCTGTTCCAGTAACATGGCACAGTCATGGATTAGGGATTTGGATAGCGCGGACCTGGGGTGACATTCATAAAAACTTGCGTAAGAACATGCATAAGTGAGTAAGTACGCTAAAAGTTAAGAAGTGCGTATGCACAATTTAAAAAAGCTCTTATTTGTATTCATAAAAATATCTTAAAAAAACCATTATATAAGTTTATGTAAGTGATTTCCTATGCAAATTCCTAAGTGACCTACAGACTTTGCTTAATAATTTTTCTAAGTAATCACTTACGGAAACCTTTATGAATAGCCTACCATTTTTTGACTAAGCTAAATCTTATGCAAAAAATGTCACCCCTGGTCAGCAGTATGATAGTGTAACTCGAGGGATCCACACAAGGATTCTTATAACCACAGAATCAAACCATTGTGTTATTAAACTAACTATCAATTTATTTGTGTCTGTCCCTTGTACTGTCTGACATGTCTAACTATGCCAGGCAGTCACAAATTTGCATTGTTTTTGGAGATCGGCAGTTCAAATTCAAAAGCT
>JAQFZN010002633.1:0-10867 GCA_034687075.1 Geophilus carpophagus | reverse complement strand
ACAATTTATTAAATCTATAATTATTTATAATCTATTATAACAAGTGAGCAAAGATTTTAATCAAACCTTAAACGTCTTAATCACACTAATCAACAAAATCAATTATCCTTCAGTTTCAATTTACAATATTATAAAACTTATAAAACCACTAAAATTTTATCTCTATCAAAATAAAAAAAATAATAAAACCTCTAAAATTATAATTCATAATTTATAACATCTCAAAACTTTTCCCAGCTCCAAATTGCACCAAACTTTCCAAGGCTTCAAAAACAAGGCGTGCTTAACCTCATATAAATGACGCCATCTGGAAGCACATTCTGTTAAAACATCCCACCACGCAATAATTGATAGGCGTGGATGTAACAGTCAGTGGGCGAACCATTGACAAGCCTTAAATTAGGGTTAAGAAAACTTAATGAATGGAGGACAAGAACATTTCTTCCCTCCAGGCTTACATTTGTTTTCAACAATTTATTAAGGTCATCATCATTTTTATTTTAATTCAATACATTTGTATCTATATACAGTGTATATAAATATGTAATAATACTTGATACATTTACACAAAGCTATTGTCATCATAAATAGACATGTAATTTATAGTGTTCATTGTATTTTTATTTGATTATTTTTGAAATAAATTTTAAATAGGTCACAACTTCATTTTAGGGTTTAAGTGTTTGTTAAATACAATTTTCTTTTCCTTATTCCCCATTGGGTTATAGACATTTCCATTTATGGTAACAAATTTAAAAAAAGTTGTTTATTTTTATTAATTTTGGCTATTCCAATGCAAAGAGTTTACTAAGACCAGATTTTGTTTTTTTTTACTGAAAAATGGCGGAACTATTTAAAATGATTATTCATTACTGTTTAACAGCTGTCAGGTTCAAGAAGACATCTTCTGTATATCTAGTCTTTATGATGTTCGAAAGGAGGTTCCATCTGGAAGTAGTAACTAGGGTAAAGATGGCTGTCAAGTCCCCTCTGGAGAATGGTCTGTAAATTGGAAAAGGGAGTGGGGAAGTGATGTAACTGATTAGGTCCATATTTTAAGAGGTGAAAAATGTGCAGATATATTTTTAGATGTCAAAATAAAATATGGGGTATTTTAGAATTTTTTTTTTATATTTTTTTTTTACTGTATTGATTATTATATTATGGAGTATTTATGGGTTTGTGCAGGTGTACAGATGGTTATTGTCTAATGACACAGCTAAATTTAGAAACTCATTAACAGTCCAAAGACCTGGTATTGAAAAGTGTAACTTTGAGAGAGAAAAAAGTTAGAAAAAAATAGATTCTTTTCCTTGTTTTTATCTCTCTTGTATTTGGTGTTAAAAATTGTCTTTCAAATTACTTATGTTGTCACTTGTTGTTTACAAGCAGTGATAATAATTAACTTAAACCAAAATAATTATTTCTGCATCAATCTTGCACAAAAATAATTGTTTTTGTTGAAATTTTACAGCAAAATAATTATTTTTGCATCGATTTTAAATCAAAATAATTATTTTTGCATCAATTTTACATCAAAATAATTATTTTTGCATCAATTTTACAACTAAATAATTGTTTAGGTTAAATTTTAGTGTAAAAATACGCATTAAAAATTCATTATTACAACATTTTTACAGAAAAAATAATTATTTTTATTTTAAACAATTCACGATTCCAAAATTGTTTGAAAATCTGGAAAACAATCAACTCTTCTTTAAACATAAAAAATACAAAAATGATAGGATATAAATAAAAATCCCCTCGGCGAATAATAATAGATACCGTATTGACAAGGACATCCTCATCATCTTTTATCACAATCCCAAAACAACCTTCATTCTGATTTTCCACTCCGATTTCAATAAAGTGAATCACGTACAGGATGCAAAACATCAGATAAATAACCAAACATTTCACCTTTTTTAGCCCTAAACAACCCCACAAAATCAGATTCCACCGTATAAATTATACCGTACAACACATGTGATTCATCCAGGGGAATTTCCTATTCCCCTCCATACACTATCCCTTAATAACCACGTGACTCACTTCCCATCGATTCATCCACGTCTCCTACATGTCTATTCCTATTCGTCGTTTGACCCTAATGTCCTGATGCTGCGTAACCTAGCAACCGCATAACCCACCATATAAAATTATCCCGCAGAAATACTAATAATAAAATCAACTCACCTTACTTTCTAATAACTCCACATAATAATTACCTATAATTAAAATAAATATCAATTAAACTAAAACCTAAAACATATAATTTCCTTTCCTTTTTTTCTTTCTTACCGGCTTTTTCCTCCCTTTCTCAGCATGGATTCCTCCGCCATTTTAATACGACACTACTTATCCTCGTTCAGGGCCGCTTGTTTGCCGTTACAAACATAAGCTGCATCAGTAGAACGTCAAATGTAGGCAAGTGAGAGTGTGCATCGGGAGCATTGACGAGCGGTTTAAGTTCACTTATATACATGTAGTTATCAAAATTCTTATTTCCTAACAAATCGAGATCGAGTCAAAACGCTTTCGGTTAGAAAAAGGAATATTAAGCGACTCCTCAAGGTGAAAACCACGATTAACTGAGGAGTCGCTGGCTTAGATCCAGCCATCGTTTTCAAGTTGAGATCGATCATTTTCAAAACAATTTTCCAATCCAATTTTTACTTGGGCTTTAAACTCGCGGATGCACTAGCAGTTAGTTGATATTAGACCATGTCGACGCATGCTCCTGTTGGTACACCCGTGAAAAAGGTGCCCATTCATTTACAGGTAAGAAATCACACATCGATTCATTTTTTTATGGTTTGTTGTTCTTCAAATTGCTATTTTCTATCAAGTGGTTCAAAGTCTGAAAAGAAAAGATTTAAAATTCTTAGCCTTTTTCAAAATATTTTTACACATTTTTATCTTATCAGCAATTTTTTAAAATTTATTTTTATTTTTATAATTTTAATGGTGTCGTAAATTTATTAATGGCTGTGTAAAATAATTGTGACGTCATTTATGGCTATGTAATAGGAAAGAATGAGTATAAAAGAGCATCCTCTTCCTTATTTCCTATTATTATATAAATATATAATAATAAAAGAGATATTTTATCATTTTAAGATTAAATTATATTGATTTTTCATCTCTTATTGAGTTTACAGTGAATTTATAAAATATTTCATTGTTTTGAATACAAAACACAAGTTAAACATTCAAAATTACATTAATTTAATGCCAACTAATGTGTTTATATTGTTGATATTTATGCTGGTTCCTGTATTTTGATACTTTCCCTTTTTGGTATTGACTTATTTCTGCCAAATTCATTTGGCAAGGGATTTATTTTATATATACTTTAATTTTGGTAACATGACACAATACAAGATAATTTAAAAAATAGCCTAAATCAATCATTTAGACCTATTTTATAATTATTTTGTAAGAAGTATACTTAGCTTTGATTAAATTTATTATTATAATTGTGTATAAACAAGTAGAAACACTTAGCACTCAACCCTAAACCCAAACGAGTTGAAGGCGGGTTCTTAAGGTCATAAAAAGAAGGAAGAGTTTTAAACACGGGTTGTTTCAACTTGTCTTTAAATACAATTGAGATAATTAATAAATTACACTGAAAAAAAAACATTAAAAAATAAAATAATAAAAACTCACTTGGTTCATGACAAAGTTAATAACAGGTTACATTCAATTCCTTTCATCATCACTTTAAATTCGGTAATTACACTCATGTAGAAGCGAGACACACATCATGTGACACAACGGACATTGACTTGAAATGTTGTTGTCATAGTCACACAGTCGCACACAAACAATAAAAATATAGGAAATTTTAAGCCTAAAAAAAAGAGAGGAGGTTATTTTTACAATTCAACTTAATGCGTATTTAAATATCCACACCTGTGAACACCTGTGCTCACAATTTTTATGTATAGTAACATCACTTTTGACAACTATTGTAATCATTTTCTTTGTTTCCCCGTGCGTTCAAACCAATCCCTCTTTTCTTCAAGGAGGAACCCATAAGGGTTTTTGTTTCACGCACCCGCGAGCTAATTCTTAACCCTTTTGTTAAGAATAATTACTAGAGACCTTGAATGACCCTACTTGTGAAAATTAGGGTCCTTCGTGGGTCATAAATAATTCTCACTCGACTCCATTTTTGCCTGTTTTTATTATTAGTTGGTTCTAATTTCTGTTAATAGAGTACGGAACTGCACATGCGCATTTTGATGATTTTATCTATATAAGCTTGTATAGTGCTGTAATTTAGTTTTGATTTCTTTAACAGAGTGCGCAAAATCGATTGCTGTTGAAAGGCGGGAAAATCGTGAATGATGATCAAATGCTGGATGGAGATATTTATGTTGAAGATGGAATTATTAAGTAAGTAATGTAATAAGGCCATATCCTGTGTACGTGGGATGAAATTGATAAATGGAATTATAGTAATAAATACTTTACTGCTTTTTATTGAATTTTTTTATTTTTTTTTTAAATGTTTAATTTATTTTAATTATAGACAAGTTGGAAGAGATTTGACGATTCCCGGTGGAACGAAAATTTTAGATGTAAGAGGAAAACTTATCATTCCAGGAGGAATTGATACACACACCCAATTTCAAACAACAAGCAATGGCGCTGTATCAGTGGATGATTTTTATCAAGGAACGAAAGCCGCTTTGGCCGGAGGAACCACCATGATTGGTATAAATAAATAAATTAAGATAAAAAAAACTTCTTACGATATTTTATATTAATTTAGTGAATACGGTAATTGAAAATCGAGGAACTTCTATAATAGAAGCATATGAAAAATGGCGTAGTTGGGCTGATGAAAAAGCGTGTTGTGATTACGGCTTGCAAGTGACCATTCCAACATGGTCACCCAAAACGCGAAATGAAATGGAAATTTTGACTAATGAAAAAGGCAAATTAATAAATAAAAAAGTAAAGGAAATTAGTTAATTTATAATTTTTTTTAGGTGTTAGTGCTTTTCGCTTGTTTACATCACATAAAGATGAACTTATGTTAAATGACGAGGAAATGTATCAAGCAATGGACGCCATTAAACAACTAGGTGGTATTTCATTCGTTCATTGTGGAAACGGGACCATTGTATCAAACAACCAAAAAAGATTATTAAGCACAGGAGTACATGGGCCTGAAGGACACCTTTTGAGTTATTCAGAAGAAGTATAAAATATTTTTTTAAAATAATTTCAATTATTTTTTAAAATATAATTAAATATTACAGATTGAGGCCGATTCTGCCAATCATGCCATGACAATGGCTGATCAAGTGAATTGCCCAGTAATTATATCTGATGTAATGAGTAAGAGAACAGCAGATTTTATATCGAAGAAGAGACAATTAGGTAATTAATTATAATTCACAATTATTAATTTAAGTATTTAAATATTGGAAAATTTCTTATTTTTATTAGGTGTACTCGCCTTTGGTGAACCCATTGCTGCAAGTTTAGGCACTGATGGGTCTCATTATTATAATAAATGCTGGAATCACTGCGCAGCTCATGTCATGAGCCCTCCACTTCGCCTTGATCCAACCACACCAACGTATTTAATGGATTTTCTAGCTAGTGGTGATTTACATGTAACAGGATCGGCTCATTGTACATTCTCCTCATCGCAAAAATCAGCTGGGCAAGAGGATTTTACGAAAATTCCCAATGGGGTTAATGGAGTGGAAGATCGCATGTCCGTTATTTGGGAAAAGGGAGTGGTTAGTTGAACATTATCAATGGTCCATTAGGGTATCATTAACTGATAATTAATTATTCTTATATCAGATGACTGGCAAACTTGACCCATGTCAGTTTGTGGCAGTGACAAGCACAAATGCAGCAAAATTGTTTAATATCTACCCAAGAAAAGTAAGATTTATTTATTTTTACAAAAAAAAAAATTATATTTATATATTTTTGTTATTTTTTTAATTTAGGGTCGAATTGCTGTTGGTTCTGATGCAGATATAGTTGTTTGGGATAGTCATTCAGCACGCACCATATCGGTTAAAACCCATCACCAGAAAGTAGACTTCAATATTTTTGAAGGAATGCAGTGTCATGGTGTACCTTATCACGTGATTGCAAATGGACGTCTGGTGATGGAGGAAGGTGAATTGAGGACATGTCAAGGCGCTGGTCGATTCGTTGCTATGCCAACTTTCTCTCCGCATATTTACATGCGCGTGCAGGGCAAAGATAAAGTAATTTTATTTATTTATTTATTTATTTATATATAAAATTCATGTAAATATATTTTTCTTTCAATTTCAGGCTTCATTGCCTTGCATGATTGACCGTGATCCCTCTAATGGGCCTGTGGTGGAAAGTCCAATGGTAGCAGCAACAAATGGAGTCAGCGTTCAACAAGCAATGCCTTTCAAGTCCTCTCCGATTTGCTTTGATTTACCGATTAAAAGTACTCCAATGTCGTCATCACCTATGTCGGCATCACCCATGTCGGATGAATTTCATCAGAGACCACCAACTAGAGGTGGACATCGCAATTTGCAGGATTCGAGCTTCAGTCTGTCAGGTTAATATTAATTTTCTTTTTTTTTTCAGTGCAAATTTGAATACGTGTTTTTTAATTTTTTTTAGGTGCACAATTTGATGACAATAAAAGTCCACGCCCAGGAATACGGGTAAATAACCCTCCTGGTGGCAAATCGACCGCATTATGGTAAAGACTGAGATTAGTTGCTGCAAAAATAGCCAGATGTCTGGATATTGAAAATTGGTTTTTAAAGACATGTGTTTGTTGCATTTCTAATAGTGGCTGGCATGTTATTAAGTCACTATTTTGATTCACTTTTCTTTTTAGTTTTTGGATAAAAAATATTTGTAAAAGTATTTATTTATAAAATTTAACTTTTAAGAATCTTTTTAATTTTAATTTTGAAAATGTTGTTAGTATTAGATTAAAGTAAAAAAATGGATAAAATTTCCCAGTGAGTTTAAACTTAAAAAATTTTCAAGTGCTCATTTTTGACACTTAATGGATGATAAACCCGGTGATTATTTTTAATGTATTTTTAGATATTTTCCTACTACTTAAATATTGTAAAGTAGCATTAGTTGGAATTTAATATTGATATTTGCTATTCGAATTTCATTTTGTTCTTGTCAGCAATGTTTGTGAGTTGATGGTAAATATGTTTTTCTACTATTTAATGTGTAATTTTGGGTTTAGTGGTTAGTTAATTAAGCTGATTGTAATTAGGTAGTTGAATATAGCTATAATTGTAATTGCATTTCTTTTTTTCTTTTTTTTTTGTTTTATATTGATATTAAAGTAAAGCAAAACAACTTTTGAGTCATTTCTTAATTAATTCACCTTGCATTATTTTTATCCAGCAAAAATTTCTTCATATTAAAAAAGTAATTGATTTTAATATGATTTCATGTGTAAATATACAAAACACTCAACATAAAATCTAATTTTTCACGGTTGAAACCTGTCAGTAAGCAAGCAACCGGTTGATTTTTTAGGTTCTTTCTTTGTTTTTCCTTCTCTAATTTTTTGCAAATTAAGATCTTTAACAAATTCCTATAAAAATAAAAACAATTAATTTTTTTGTTTTTTATAAATTAAAAACTATTAAATAAAAATGATAATAATTACTTGTTTAGCTAATGCCTTAACTCCTTTCTTGCGTTGATGATCCTTCTTCGAACCACTTCTTCCTTTTTTCTTATGACGAGGTTCAAAATCAATTTCCGGTGGCTTCACCAACTGTTAAAACATTAACAATACAATTTAATTTAAATAGTTAGTTATAAATTTTAATTAACTGACCAAATTTCTCTCTCTCGCTGCTATTTTCTGTTTAAGTGTAGGCATATCTAATTGATTTATTTTATGTGGATCCAAAGAAATCAATTCAGGCTTAATCTGTATTTAAAACAAAAAATTATTAATAAATCCATAACTACTTAAAACTAGATTCAAAAAACAACAAACCTTATCGAGTAAAGCCTTAACTTCAGCTTCTTTACGTTGAGTTTTAGTTTGGTAAGGATTACATTCAAGAGCATCAAAGTTGGCTTCGCCAGCACCAGGAACAATAATTGATGTAAATCCACCCAAATTACCAATTCCAAGAACATCTTCATATGGACAAAACTGAATTTCATTAATTGTTTCCTTTCCTCCATGCTTAATAAGTGGCTTGGCAATATTCTGAGTACAACAATCTTTATATACCTATAAAAAAAGTAACATTAATACATTTTGAATTATTTCTTTTTCTTTAATAAATCTAATAGTCTAAAACATACTTCTACAACATTTCCTATACTCGCTGCTAGAAGATTTGTGTGACTAAAAACCAATTGGCTCGCTCCACCACTGAGGAAATAAGAGTTCAGAGGTTTTTTAAGTTGCCGTAAATCCCATATTTTCATCGTGTGATTTATTGCTGCTGTTGCCATATATCTAAAAATTAAAAAAAAATTAAAAATTTTCTCCACAGCTAATACAATGTAAATTGATATTTTCTTACTTTCCAGTTTGCTCAATAGCAACAGCTCTTACTGGTTGTTTGTGGCATAACATTGACAGTAATGGTTTACTCATATTCGGAGACCACATTGTAACAACGCCTAAAAATTAAAAAAATTTAAAATTAGCATGAAATCAATTTAAAAAGATATTTATATATTTATGTCACCTTGTGGATGTCCCAACGCCAACACAGAATTGTATGGATTTTGACACATTACATCTAACCGACCCTTTCGTGATTGAAATTGAGCCACCATTTTACCAATTGATATATCTACCCAACTTAGATAACCCATTGAATTCTGTAATGAAATATATAAGTATTTGTAAAGAGATGTAATATAAAATTTATATGATAATAATTACCGATGTTGCCAGAAGAAAATGATACGGTAGAAATTCCATTCTTAAAACATTATCTAAAGCTTTAACGCAGTGTAATTCAACACCTTGATTATCATATACAAATGTCCACTTTTTCTGTGCAACGGCAAATAACGTTTCTTGATGAAACCATCTATTTAAATTTAAATTAAATAATATTTATGATTAAATAATCAATTTTAAATTGTAAAATTTATAGTTAACAAATTACTTGACAGCTTGAACTTGTTCCATCACGTTAATTTCACATTTTAAACTTTTCGACCCCCAGTCCATTGCTGCTACATGACCTTTCCTTCCACCAATTAATAAATAACGTCCATTACGAGAATAATCCATAGTATATGGACCAAACTGAACTAGTTTTAAATCAAAATACTAAAAAAGTTTTAAAAATAAATGTTAATTGGAAATTACTAAAAATAAATAAATAAAATTTACTTTTGTAGCACTAGTAATGTCAACCGACTCTGAAATTATTTTTTGAGTCAAATTTAAAGTATTTTCGCCTTCATCTGCTTCTATGTATCTGTTTTTATTAAATTAAAGTCAAAAATTAATTATTTGGCAAAATAAATAATCAGATTATAATTACTTACCCGCCTTCTTCTAAAAGCAACAAGTCTGATTTTGCAGCTTGTTCGACAGCAAACAAATTTATCTCTTGTGTATTTTTATATTTTGCTGCAGCAAATTTCGTTTTCATAAAACCCTAGAGAAATCAGTTTCTTATTATTTATTGATTTACTTAAAATTTTATAATAGTTATGGACGTACACCATCGTTATCTTCCGCACGTGAATACTTCTGAATTTTTTTCTTATCAATCGGTGGTTTTCCTGGAAATGGATCCTTATTTGCCTAAAAAGAATAATAAATCCCATTAGTTTATTTCTTATTTTATTTAGCATAATAAAACTTACACGAAAATTATCTGTAAATTTGTCACCTTCCTCGCTTGACTTGGGTTCAAAAACAAATTCATAAATTAAATTAATTTAAAACATTTACTTTAAATTATATTATTTATTAACTTACACGTGAAAATTGTCCATGTCTTCTTTTAAAATTCGACTTTTCAACACCTTGAAATCTTGACTTTTCGTCGTAATATCTTGGTCTTTTTGATTTTAAGTTAGACTTAAAAGTCTGTGTTTCATTGGAATCTTTCAAAGACATTTTCCTTGTTATTTTCTTGATACTGTAGTCAGCGCCATGTGTTAATCAATCCGCCATTATTAAATTCAAAGCAACAGAGCCGTGTGCAACGTAGTGGTAAAATACGTAACTAACAAATCTTATAAACAAAATAATCAAACTATTTTTTATTTAAAGTCGTATAACATTTTATTTATTTTAAATATTTAAGTAATAAAAACAAATTTAAAAAATGTTTACAAAAAGTATAACAATTGTGTATAGTCACGTGCTTAAAATTAGTACCCGATTTGGCGCGGGCGGGAAGCGGGAAATTTATTTATTTAAGGAAGGCGGTAAACCCAAGATATTCACTAGTCACGCACAATGAGCTTATCGTTGTAAGATAATACAGACGGAGAAGAATGGATCTTAGCACCGAAAAAAGTAACAATAATACTTTATCCTACACAAATATCTTCTATGCATTTCTTTTTACATTTTTTTAAAACAAATTTAGACGACAACGATGTGCCTCCGAGCATGCCGAAAATAGACCAACATCTCAACATCATCAGAAAAATCGGTGAAGGTAAGCATCAATTTTTTTTTTTATCAAGAAGCTCTTATTTAATGAACAAAATATTTTTAGGTACATTCAGCACCGTATTTTTGGCTTCTGTGAAGTCTTCAGGGAAAGAAATTGCATTAAAATACATTATTCCTACGTCTCATCCATCTCGTGTTGCAAATGAGTTCAAATGTTTGAAAAAAATGGGGTAAATTTTTGTG
>JAQFZN010002632.1:0-10867 GCA_034687075.1 Geophilus carpophagus | reverse complement strand
CCAATTTATTCGTACCTGCCCTTCTTGCTACCTGGTAAGCTCCAAACTTATCAAGTAGTCCAAGAGGCAGTCACAATTATCTAAATTACTTTACATTTTCATGTCGAATGATATGGTTTAATAATTATAGTAATATATATTAAGCCATTGGCTAATTCCAACACGGAGTTCCAGCGTATATTTTTCGCTTAAAAATATATTTAAATTTGAAATAAGAATAAGAATTGAGAAGATAAGCGACTTATTTAATTATACTGTCGTCTTTACTCTTATTCAGATTTGAGGAACCATTGAAATGGCGATAGTTTGTACAGAAAGCGTTTATCAGTTATAACGGTTATTGATCATAAATTGCAGTGGTTGATGTGTGATGGAAGCTAGGTAATTGGCATCTATCTGCAGTTTATGGATTTCCTGCGAGGTTCTGCTACTGCTGTGGTATTTTCTCGGTAAAAATAAAAAAAAACAAGTAGATGATAAGAAAATGAAAGATTGATTTACGAAACGGTATTTGTGTCTAGTGATAAATTATATTTTGTTAGAATTATATTGTGTTAGAAAAAAAAACTTGTATTTTATTTATTTATTTTTAAAATTATTTCTAGGAATTGAATCAAAGATAAAAAAATATTTTTATTATTATTTTTACAAAAATTATTTATTTTATTTTTTTTTAAATTTTTTTAGAAGATGGAAGTTCGTGCTTTGAATGATCCATTTAAAACTCTCTGATGAAAGATTAAAATGAAAAATTATTTTTAAAAAAATTAGACGAGTCTTGCACCTGTGTGGAATCATTTTTTTGATTGCACTTTAACTAGATGAATTTTTTTCTTCTATCATTTTTTTCTTTTTTCTTTTTTGATTGTAATGAATTTTCCTAAGAACTCAAAGAAACCATCACAATTCCCCCCTACGACTATCCCCTTCTACACCGTGACATAAAAAAACCTGTCTTGACAGCCAACACCTGCTCCCTTTGGAAAATTACTCTCTTCTAGCTCTGATGATGAGTCTTATAAGTATTTTGTCAAGGACAAAAAGAACATAAAGTAATTCGTCTTGTGATTTAGTTTTTAGTATCTTATGCACGTCTTGCTTAATAATTTGTAATTTTTTTTTTTTATATGTTTTAAATCTAAGTTTAGTAGAGGATAATAATGCATAATGGAAGAGGTGGGAAAACAAGTTGAAATTCAACTTTTTCTAGCAGGGTTTAAGCTTATTTTTTGTGTATGTTGAAAGTTCTTCTTGTTGCAGGTTTGATCTTTTATTTTTCTATTCTTTTTTGTGTCTTGTTTGATTCAAGCATCAGAGCGATGTAACTGATGGAGGGCAGCGTGTTGAATCATTCAGAGGTTTCACAAGGTGTACGACCTTTTGATGGTAAATTCAATATTTTTTAAGAATGTTCTTGGAGTTTAGTAGGATAAAATAAAACACAGTTTAGTTTTAGAATGTGAACAATAATTTATAACTTGGAATAAAAAAAATTTGCTGTTGCTGATCTGTAAAAGTTTATAGCAGTTTGGAGTTCAAAGAATTTTTTATTGTAAATGAATGTTACAGAAATCTACTTTAATGAAATGTATTATTTTAGTTTATTGAGACACTAAATTGTTTACTTTTAAAGCTGCACTGCACTGAATGTGTGTTCTCTGTCTAACCACCAGTTGTAAAATTAGTAAAAATTTTGTAACAGGTAACATTTTTACTTTTTCTTAGAAAAATTTAAAAAAAATCTTTCCAATAAAAAATGTCTAACGTATTTAACCATTAAAAGGTGAGTATAAACTAACATTAAATGATAAATAAAATAAATAAAAATTGAGCAAATACTTATGCTTCAGTCAAACACTAGAAAAATAAAAATATTAATTGAAATATTTTTACATTACATCGACAAAAGAGTAAAATCAAACAATTTTTTAAATAAATAACAAGATAACAATTTTAAGTCAAGCATTTAATTAAGCGTAATTTAATGTTTTTACTAAGTTTCTTTTTAATCTCAAATGCATAAATATAAAACAAAAGTAAATTGCTTTTTCTTGATTGTACATAATTTAAAGTTTTTCTACATCAAATTTTTAAACTAATTATTTAAATCAGTACTATTAAAATAAGTAAGTACAAAAAAATATATATGAAAAAGTCAGTGATGCATTTTCAATTGGTCTAGGTTGAGGTTGAGAATACGAACACTAACTGTTTTTTTGGTACAACCTCCCCCCCTCCCTCTTTTTTAGTTTTAAGTTTCATCTACATCTATTTGTTCAGGTAGCCGATGCAATTGGCAGTCCCTTGCACAAGGACACGTGAATGGCGTGGGAAAATGGTTAAGCGAAAGAAAAGAAATTTGATGAATACAAAAAAAAGCTAAAAAAGCAATTATTAATTATTTTCAAGTGACTGCCAATTAGAATGCATGCAGCTGAGATTATCGCATTCGTGACGAATACACTTATCTTGCAAAGGAAGTGAAATAAAAATAAAAAGTGGCATATTAAAGAAAATTAACTTTCATGGCGCATGCTCTTTGTGATTTGTAATTAATGACTCGTCCATGCTTGTGTGTACACTGTAAACTAACGCCACGTAGAGGATTCGAGCGGTATTAATTATGGCAATTCTCTTAAATTATTTTAAAAAATTAAAATATATTTTATGATAAATTGAGTACTTGAATTCAAATAGAAAGATGAATAGAAAATGATAGCTAAAAATATTGACAGATGTAAATAATAATAGTTTTAATGCGATATGTCAATATTTACTTAATTTTTATTTATTTATTTTGTTTTATTTAGACTTTATTTTTGTAAGGTAATAGTTGTACAGTGTTTGTAAGCTGATGGGGAAATGAAATACATTAGTAAACATTAATTATTTATGTTGATGGACCTAATCGTAGTTTATTCTGTTTTAAAGCAGATATTTCTCGAATTGTTTCAATTATTTCTCACTTAGATGTTTGATGCAATATTTAATGGACAATAATAATTTAATCGTAGAAAACTTTAGAATTCTAAAATTGAGTATTAATTACCAGTAGTATTAAAAATACATTTTTTAAAACAAATTTATTTATTAAAACTATATTGTTAGTGTAAATTACGATGATAAAATTACATTCGTTATTAGTGGGTATTTTGGACTGTGGTCACTTTGTAAGAATATGTGCAGTGGCTCTGTAAGTGACCACAAGCAAACCAGAAACTGCTTGGTGGTTTCTTTCCTTTTATGTTGAACTTTTCAAATCCTGAGAGGGCAGTTCTCTTTTACCATCTGCTTTGCTCTTAGCCTTGGCCCCCTTTTGAACATCTGGCTTATGTCTCTATTTCCTTCCCCTACTCCTATCTCGGTATGCATAAAATGAACACAAGTTGCAACAGCACTTAAAATTTATACAAGATGACCACTGCATTAAATTCGATATTTTACATACGCACACATTTATAATGTGTAAATGCAGGTCTGTAGGTAAATGGATGAAACTGTTGCAAAAAATTATAGTATCAACAAACGGGTTTGTCAATCTACCTGTAGGTCAAATTTTCACATGTGAAAAATATTAAGATCAAGATTTAGATCCGGGTTTGATAACCTGATTACACTTTTCTCCCAGTAGTGTAATGTCTAAATTTTAAACTCTAAAATTTAGACATTACACTACTGGGAGAACCATGCAAAATCAGTAATAATGGCATATTTTTTTTATTTATTTATATTCTGATAAAATAAAAGCAGAAATAAAACCAGTGATAGAAAATTACTGTAAATATTAAATTATTCTTAACAGGGCCGGCGCTAGGATTCTCAACGCCTGCCTGCAAATTCAAATCAAGCGCCCCTTTCCCCACTTAAAATATAAAAATTTACTAATGGTCACTCAGCGCTTCTTGGGCTCGGCGCCCGCCTGCGTCGCAGGACCTGCGGGCTGTCTGGCGTTGATTCCTAACGGTTTGTATATTTTTGCGTAATTGTTAATTACGACATCGTGTGGCCAAAGTTGGAAACAAATCTTTTTAATTTTTTTTAATGGCTGCTCTAAATCAGGGGTGGGAAAACTTTTTTCCGAAGGGGCCAGATCGAAAAAAATTTTCACTTGGCGGGCCACATTTTGCTGCCATTTCCAAAAAAAAACTAATTTAGTATTAATTTTTATACTAATTTGCTGAGCATTATAAACCCGCGGGCCGGATTAAAAACAGGTGGCGGGCCGGATTTGGCCCGCGGGCCGTAGTTTGCCGACCCCTGCTCTAAATAATTCTCTCATCAACTTGTTAATTTTTACTTATAAAATCTAAAGAAATAAATTACTTATAAAAAATAAAAGAAGTTAAATGAATATTAAATAAAACATTTTATTATTAAAAGTTTGTAAAATTTTACAATATATACGATCCAGGGAATGAAATGACAATAAAATTTTATCAATTCGATAAAATATTGCTTAATGTACGCAGTTCAGGTATCAAAGTGATTGATGAAAAGCGTTAAAAATATGAAGTGTGTAAACCGTTATATATAAGAAATGTCAGAAGAGAAGATGATTTGCAGTCAGTGGCTTTCTAACTGCTGCAGTGACCAAGATGCAATAATTGATCAGTGAAGAGACTTGTTTGATGACTTCTGCATGTCGAATCCCATCTAAATTCAGAAAAGAATCAGTGGGGATGGTCTAAACCAGAGGCGTCCAAACTTTTTGCTGCGAGGGCCAGTTTGGTATTTAAATTCATTAGCGGGGGCCAAGCATCGTAAATATGTGAATTAAAAAACCTTATTACAAGTAAAGCAGCATTGAATTTTATTTTTTATAGTAAATTACAGATATAACAATACTAAACAAACATGTCTAAATTATATTATTATAAAATTATTTCATGCAATTTTCAATGGGAATGGTGGAACTGGGTTTTTTCCTGGAGAGTATCTTCAAAGTTGGGATTCAAATCGGGCCGGATAAAATCGCCTGCCGGGCCGTAGTTTGGACACCTCTGGTCTAAACTAGAAAGAAAGAGGAGAAAAAAAATGCCCTTGAAGTATAAGATGTGAGCAACAGGGCATTGGACTTGGTATAGAAGGGTTGTTGTTGTTGTGGATGTGGCTGATTTCCATCTAGATGAGGCCTTCAGGCCCTGGCCTCTTTTCCACGCCAGGTGAAAAGAGGATGATGTGGCTGTTTTTACCAGAGCACACACACTGAGCTGGTGCTACTTATTTTCTTAGAAAGCAGACGCTTGTCAGTCGAAGAGGGCTTGACAGGGGTTTTACATCTGTCCAATCATTTTCTCGCTCCCGTTTTTCAATGAGATGACAAATGTTGAGGGAGTGAGGGATTTTTATTTTTATACTTTTTTATGGTTAAATTTTTTTTTCTTTGTTTTGTTTTACTTGTCACGTTTTTCTTATGGGTTACTATATTTGGTAACGTGACTTTAGTATTCAATTCCTTTATTTATATGAAAAATTTATGTTATTTGATAGAAAGTGAGGACTAGTAAAATCTGTTTTAAGATTTGTTTTAGAAGTGCACTTAATCTTTGGTGTTACAAATAAAAGTATAGGCATTATTTATTTCAGTTAATTAAAACTGAATTACTTTACTATTTACACGCCACTGGAATTTATCAAACTTGATGTGTTTATTTGTTTGGACATTCAATGGCTTATTTAAGGATTGATGATTGAACATAATTCTTGATCTAAAAAGTTTATAATTTAAGCAATTAGTTTAACTATTGATTTAAGCTCACTTTTGCTATAAATACCAATGTAAATAAGATTGTAATTGTGAATTCATTGCACTTTATTATAGTTGAGAATAAAAATTTTTTAAATTTAAATTTATTTTAATTCTGACACTTAAATCTTGTTTTTGAAACTAAGAAATGGCTTCTGCTTCAGATAGTATTTATTTTAACTGGGAAAGAAAATAAATACAAACATCTGCTGTACCATCTTGAAATAACAGAAAAGATCTGTTTGATTATAAAAATTTATTTAAAAAAAATATATTTTTGTTTAAAATTTACGCTTAATTTATTTCTGTATTGTAGAAATTCAGAAAACTAAATAGCTGAAAGCGAACTAATCAAGTTTAAAGAATGTGCGCAATCCCACGTCATAGAAAGTTTTTTTTTTGTTGAAAGAAATTCAAGCTGTGGTGTCGTGTGCCAGTTTGCTTCGAGTCATCATTCTATCAGCATCCGACAGTGTGCGTTTGTCAGCTCCACATTTTTATAGCTTGCACACATGTCTTCACTGTCACAACTTATTGAAAAAAGCAAAATTTCTAGTTTCCTATTAGACAAAAGGGGACCATGAAACTTGCAACACAACCATTTCAAGTTTACATATTGTCTGTTTCAGCACAACCCATTAAAAACGAAATATCAATCTATATATACAGTATTTATTTTCACTCATAATTAAATTATTTTATACATTTTATCCTGCCCTAAATTTATACACTGTATTTATAATTAGTGACTCATTACGACAATACCTGTGTATTTGAAAAGAAAATTATGTCCATAAACCCACAACCCTTATAAAATAATGGAAAAATATAATAACACGTTACAGTTATGGGATATGAGATTAATTTTTCTATAAGGGAAATGAAGAAAATATAGTGAGAGAATGATGCGTGTAACAGAAGCCTAAAGCAGAGAAGTTGAATTATTGTTATTACAAGCAGTCTCCCTAGCATATCACTGGTACGACTTGCTTTTAGTGCACTCATGCAAACAGATGATTATTACGATAATTTTTCTCCTTTATTTTTAACAAAATTTAGAAAGAGAAATTATTTTTCTGATTTGAGATGAGTTGTTGGTGCGCAAATCCTTAGAAAGAATCAACAACTTTGGATGAGTAGAGATAGAAGCGAGAATGAGAGCAGACGAAGGACAATCTTGCTGTGTGCATGCACAATAAGTAAATTAAGCTGCAGGGCTATGCTCTAATCAGGCCGCTGAGACCGGTCTTCATCACTATCTCTGGTCAGTGCCCTTGATCTGTCACTAGTCTGTAATTGTAATTGCACACTAGCAAACTGACCTCGAGGGAGTTTCTCTTTTCTCTACGTAACTTGAGAGCAAAAATATTAGACAGGCACAGTTTAAGTGTGTTGCAAGTTCACTTAAAGAACTTATTTTAGCATTGGCCGTGACACCAAGAATGCGCGACATGTTACAAATGACTTGCCTAGACAAATTAGTGTGTTTTTCGACTAATTTAGGCTACATACGGTGTGCCCAGCTGTTTGGTTTTGATGTAAATCAACCAAAGAGAATACGTTTGTAAATCTTTAAGTAATATTTTGAGAGTTTGGAATTCTTTGCTAAACATAATTAAATTTCAATGTTTAATTATTAAAAGCCTTTTTTTGTCTTTCACTTTGATGTTTGCAAACTTTCGTTATGATTACCGACACTGCACTTGTTTTAAGTTTAAAATTTTGACCTTTTTGTATAGGTGCAAGGTTAATGTCAGGGCGTATGTGTAACGGAGAGAAGTAAAAGGATGGCTTATAGCAATCACGCCCTTACTAGTTTGCCTTGTTCGGCTTCACCTCAGTGACCAGAGACTTAGTCCCCATGGTAAACGTATTCACTTCAAATTGATGACTTCCACTAAGTTTTCTTATTTCTTTAGCAGACAATTGCTTATCGTTTTGGCAGGTGATTCACTCTAGTGGGCGTACTAACATTACACACACCCTTGATTTCCATGAAGGAGGACTCTTGTGAGCAACCAGTTTTATTTATGGTTTTGCTTATGCGTTTGTCACGAAATGAATTAAATGTTTGCTAGTTGCTGTAATGTTGGTCAATTTAAACTTTAAATTTGTCAAATAATTCCCACGTTAGATAAGATTAGAGGTTGGGAAAATATTTTACGTTTTTTAGTATTAATGAAAATGATATCTTTGAACTGGAGTAGGAAAAAGTGGAGGAGATAAGAGGCCATGAGTTTGGGTACTCATGTTTCTAATGAAATACAACATTCATTGTGTATGTGAGTGCTTTAATTTTAGGTTGTAAAATTTTGCTCTCGTTTATTTTATTTATTTAATATTATTTAATATTTAATAAATATCTGAGGATTTTTGTTTTTTGATTTATTATTGTTTGTTTGCTCACTTAGCTGGGACCATTTGCAAAGAAGCGTTAAAATTAAATTGAAAACTATCTCTTATCTTGTCAATCAGTAAGTAACTCTAGACGTAAAATTTGCAAATCGAATGTCTCAATTTTTTTTGCAAGATTTAGATT
The DNA here is from genome assembly GCA_034687075.1 of Geophilus carpophagus. Classification (NCBI taxonomy): domain Eukaryota; kingdom Metazoa; phylum Arthropoda; class Chilopoda; order Geophilomorpha; family Geophilidae; genus Geophilus; species Geophilus carpophagus. Next base: position 2,582 of record JAQFZN010002632.1, on the reverse strand, counting down.
AGATACAATGGGAAATAGAAAACTGAAATCGTGAAAAATCTAAAAGACCATTTTTTATTTATGTTTTAAAAGCGAAATAAACAAAATATAAATAGAAAAATAAATAAAGTAAAGGAATCTAACACTAGGTCAATTGACACTAGATAAACTTGAAGCGCAGCTGCTACACAAACTTAAACAGGAAGTGTCTCCACCAGCAAGGATGACTAAATATTTGACTAACATCGTGTTTTCTTCCGAGAGCTATTCTCAATTGCAGTTGAAAAAAAACAATTTCAAGATATGATTTAATTATAACTAAAGTACTAATTACATAAAAATTAATTAAACAAAATTTAGTTTGAATTTTATTTACTCGACATCTCAGAATACGGAAATCCAACTAAAAAATGGCATTTTCAGGCTGCTCTAATCGATATTTTTTTTACTGTGAAAAAGTATAAAATACACCTAAATTATATATTTTGCTTAGTGTTAGAAAATTACTACAGTGTGTAAATTGGACAGAAATATATTTTTTTATTTATATATATTTTTTACCCATCCCAATTTGTGTACTTTCTCATCGTTGGCGCGTGTGTCGGATTTGCTTTTTTTGGCATGAAATCTCGCCTCCCCATCTGTCATGGAAGCAGTGGGTCGGAACGAGAACATTACAATATATTTACATTCTTAAGTCCCTAGGAGAAAATTGTAGTATGGCAGTTTTGAATCGAGTAAAATGGGTGTTCATCGCAGTCCAGAGGGGATATTTTATTTTTTATTTTTTTACTTTTATTTTTATCCATTGCTAGATAGGCAAAAGATGACGTCACGAAAGGTGTTAGGTAGTGGGATCGAGAGGTGAAATGAAGGGAGAAAGGGCTTATTTGGTTGCATGAAGGGATGGTAGAAGTGGTGCAATGTGTAAAGAAAAATATTTTCGCATGAGTTGTAATGGCAGACCATCCAATTTCTGTATCCATATTTATGAGAGGAAAGTGAGTAGTGGCTAGTATGGTTTTGCTGACCTTATGCTTGAATGGGGGCGGTTTCAAAGATATTAAGTTTGTTTAGAATATGTGGGTGGATGGGGTAGGCGGTGTAAGAAATGAGATCGATTCTTATGGTGAGAAGTTTGCATAAGAGATGAGTGATCTCGTGGTGTCTCATTTTGGCATCCTTTCAGGATTTGAGCAAACAGCTACACGCTCATCTTCTTCTTTAAAGTGATACCAAGTGTATTGTCCCTAGAGTTGATAAACACTCCACCCTGCATTGGCAATGCAATTTTTTTGACATGTATAAGCAAGTGGAGACAACAAAGAGGGCTGGGTTTAATGAAAATTGCAGTTCTGTAGCTGTACTGGTAGTGTTAAGTTTAACTTACTCATTATTTTTCTTATTACTTGTATGTATATTAAAGATAATGTGTGTGTCAATGGAAATATATTAATATAAATTTTATTATTTGCTAATTTTTCAAAAATGTGGAATTTGTAATTTATTACACGTTAAATAATTTAATTATAGCACGTAATAATATAAAATAACATTTACAATTGTAAAATATAAGTTTAAAATAATCTTTTGGAATTAATCTAATATTTTTAAAATTTTTATGAGAATTAAGAGCATTCACCTCGTTTCTCTTCCATATTATAAATGTGTAGGTATAACAAGGAAATGATGATGTTATTATTTTTGCTCTTTTCTCACTTTCTATTATTGTTCGCTACGAACTTCCTTTCTCGATGCAATTTTATAATAGTCACCGCTTCCTTCGGGTTTTCGGACGACATTTTTTTCACACACCTAGAGAGTTCAAAAACCTTACAAAAGGAAGAAAAAAACATTAGTGTCTTTTATAAACATCAATTGACACAAGTAATTGTACACTAAGTTGATACGGCAAAAGATTATAAAGTTTAGGACTAACAAAAAATGTATTTAATAAGTTTTTTCTACAGGTTAAAAAAATATAATTTTCTTTTATTTTCTTTTCTTTGTTAAAAAGGTCAATTTTATTCAACCAATGAATTCAATTTCATCTATGTTAAATTTTTTAATGGTAAATTTCAAGTGCAATGAACTCAAAGAGTGAGGGTCTTTAACAGTTTTCAATTTATTTCTTCTGCAGCTTTCGTCTGTGTCAGTCAAAAACAAGAAAATGTAATTTGTAATAAAATTAATTTTTCCTTTTCATCTCTTTTTATTTTTTATTTCACATTTCAGAAAAGTCGCTAAATTGAATTTCTATTTGATTTCCCCATTTCTTTTATAAAGCACATTCTATTTATTTTGTTTGTAGATCAAGAATACGGTATTAAATTTTTTATCTCGTTGTTATTTAGAGAAAATAATTAACATGAGAACTAATTGGTGTTTACAATCAAGGCAACAACTAATTCATTTATTTATTATTTAAATAATATTTGATAGACATAAAATAGTTATTACAAAATGCTAATCATTGTGTCAGTATACTAGCACAGTAATTAGTATTTTATAATTCATTATGATCAGTAGGTGCATTCAATATGTCAGCTTTCGTGTCTTTGCTATCATGGCTTTGCTTTCCTGGCTGTCCGAGACAGGAAGTA